>CAJQZN010042330.1:88427-136356 GCA_907164685.1 Colias eurytheme | reverse complement strand
AGTTAACAATGGAGTCGAAATATTATTTTAAATAAATTGCATCTTATTCGTCTACTAATTCATTTATATTTGGTTTTAAAATCTTTTGGCTTTTATTTTCATTTTCTGATTTTAGGGTCAAGAGATGGAATTGATAAAATACTTAATAATTAATGAAGTTATTGAAACCCATAGTTACTTTAATTGTAAACTTTCGTCAAATCGCAAGCCCTGGCGTTTTCGATTTTAGCAAACGCTTTTTTTTTAATTAAAAATAATTAAATTTATAGTACTCTGTGTACCTTACGTCAAGAGACAAATACCATGTGGTTGGTTAAGCCGCTTTGTCAATTAATCACGTTTGGGTATTCAAACTATTATTACTTTAGCAAACATCTCCTTATGATGTAATATAAAATTAATATTATACATCTACAAGCATTTAACTTGCTAATACATTGTTACGCACGTTAAAATGGCTTTTTATATCCATTACCTATTATGAAGGAAAATAATTCAATTTTATTAATCAAGCTTGATGATATTATGATGTATTTATTAATTATTTTATCATCAATGTTAGATTTAGCATGATTGTTCCATCGTATAAAGTTGAATGTTACTAAATCTAAACTTTAATTTAATTAATGCATCCATATCCCAAAGACACTATCTACTAATAAAAATGTATGTGGCATCGCACAGGATCTTATCATACAATACTTTATCATCAACTAATTTATCATCAATAATAATAAAAAGAACTACTATCTATTTTGCAGCCTCTATTCCTATCTACTCTGTGGCTGCAGCCCGCTCTGCATTCGCGGAGTGGTCTCGCGCACGCTTCGTTACACCGCACAAGATTCCGAGCGACAAGGCTTTTTTGTCCAAAGGAAACGAATCTGCACTTCGCTAGCGTATTTATACGTCTCTGTGCGCACTTACTCTGCAGCCGCGGCTAATTGAGTAAAGATTAGCCAGCTCCTAGAGGATACTAAAATTTATTAATTAACATGGTTAAAATAAATTTTAAGTTTACTGCTTGAACGTGTCTGTGATGAGGGAGTCCGTTAGTCTTTGAAACAAAAACACATGTTAAGAAAAATTTGCTTAGCTTCCTCCTAATAGACCGGGAGATACTGACACAAAATTTCGAGTCATTTGTAACAGGATGGTGGTTCTACAGGGGTCTTAGTACGCAATGACAAAAAGAAAAATGATGGTGTGAACGCTGGTACTGGTGGGTTAGTCGCGTGGGCGTTAGTCGAACTCGTCGGAAAAATAGCGAAAGTCAAATTATAATATTAAAAAAAAACTAAACAGAAATAGGAGCCCCGCGAAGCGGGGCTCCGTCGACGCGCAAAAAAAAATCAAGTTTAGGTTAGGTTAGCCGTTAGGTTAGGTTAGGTTAGGTTTCTTAAAAAAAAAACTACACAGAAATAGGAGCCCCGCGAAGCGGGGCTCCGTCGACGCGCAAAAAAAAATCAAATACCTACGTGTGCCCTCCTCCCCCCTCCTCCCCCCCACAAAAAACCTATAATACGTGCGGCAGTTCTCTAAAGAAACCCCGATAACCTAACTATATAGATAAATAGATGTTATCGGACGATTAAATTATTTTATTCATCCGGTAATCGGACGACTAATTTATTTTATTCATCCGTTTAGCGGACGACTAGACACTTCGTTAAATAAAACATGAAAATATATAAAAGAAAAGTTGTTTTTATCAACGGATTTTCGCATTTCCTAATTTATTGCTTGCAACATTCAGAATGTGTTTTTAAACATCTTACCCTGGAGGACGGCCAAATCTTTATTATTAAAAAATAATAATATTTATTTTATTTCTCGCTTGGTTATTGCTTAATATAGTAGTATATTTATTTAAATGAATATTTTTAAAATATCATCCACATAGATTGTTGTGTTTTATTATAAAAGTTTTTAAGTAGGTAGCATAAGATTAAACAGTTTTTGGAGTGATGCATCTTAATTGAGCGCGTTGACTCAGCACACCAAATCCATATTTCTTTTATTCTGTAGCTGTAACAGAAATTACTATTATAATGTTGCTCCTGTTTTTATATGTTGAAAATATTTAGTTTGCAATAACAAAAGAAGCTTGGTTATCATAAAATAATGGCACCTACTAAGAGAAGGTTTAATAGTTAATCAACGAATTAATATGAGTATAAAATGCTTGTTACCATTTTTTTAAATAGTGTAAGATAAAATACTACAGATAGGTCTTATTCATGGTTAAAGTGGTAAAAGGTAAAACCACGTAAAACTGTGTTAGAACTATTCAAAAGTGTGTCTACAAAAAGACTAATTGAATAAATAAATGTTTGATTTGAGTTTAATTCAGAAGTTGGCTAGTTTATCAGACACTAGCTTTCCGCCCGCGGCTTTGCCCGCGTTTTCAAAGAAAAACCCGTTCCCGTAGGATTTCCGGGATAAAACCTATCCTATGTCCTTTCTCGGGTATCAAAATATCTCCATACCAAATTTCGTGCATATTGGTTCAGTAGTTTAGGCGTGATTGAGTAACAGACAGACAGACAGAGTTACTTTCGCATTTATAATATTAGTATGGATTACGTAGTTAACATGGAAAATGTAAAAGTAATATCTGTAGTTTATTTCGAAATATTAAAACCGTCTACGTGATACAGCTAGGCAATACTGTTTCAAAGCTCTGTTTAAGCTATATATGAAAATATTTACATTTACGTGTGTACGCCCCTGGGATTCCACGCGTGTTTCTTGTATTTGATAACAGCTGGTCAGGCGATGACGGTAGTTTGAGTTTATGAGTTTACAGATACAATAGAGGGATATTGAACTTTATTTAAAGGGAGTAAGAGTTAGTATCGTCTGATGGTTATGTTGGAATATTGTTGACATGCAAGTTTAAAATACGTTGCTACTTGCATGTAGATTTAAAATGGAAGAGTAAGGAAAATTTGTGTTTTAGTCCAGTGAGTTTTACTGTAGTTATGCTTTGATTTATCTCTGTTGCCTTAAAAAATGTTTGATATAAAAATTATAATACATCAATACACATTCTGGCAGATCTTGGTGAAACCTCCCACCTGACCTCACCTTATAGATTTAGGTAATCTATATTGCAGTTATCTTTGTACTTAGATAGAAAATAAGTTATTATAAATACAGTACGAATAAAAAAAAGACGTGTGGCGCTCGGGGACTGCCGCGGTAAAGCTATTGCATAGCATGCCTTCAAGCCACACCTCCGTGTCCGTCGGAGTGGGAAGCGTGAGGTTTTTTCGTTACGGAATTTCTCGATTCGGTCCCCGCGCTCAAGGCCCGCGATAGAAGCTATGCAATAGATTAAAAATATATTTATTACACAAACTATTCCTGTACAGTTCCAAATAAAGCCAAAATACTAAACCAGAACATTTATAATTAACAAAACCGAACATCTCTAAATTCTCCGTTTGCTTCCACAAATTGTCAGTAAAATTATTTACGTTTAGTATTTAAACCATTGAGGGAAATTTCCTAGAATCTCTCTAAACGACTTAATATTTATCAAACATACAAACAAAACATGTTTGTACAAGCAAGCGTCCTTAATCCTTATATTTCATGTCAAATAGCTAATTAGCAAGTTTAGGAGTTTGTAAGATTCAAAGAGCTATGTTTAATAATTTAGAACGTGGTAGTGCAAGTTGTTTGAATTGATGGTAAATGTTAAACGATACGTTTACGTATTTTTGAAGTGAAACTTCTTTATCGGGGTTGGAAAAAAATTTAGTGTAATATTTTTTCTTTACGCGTGACATTTTTCCGTTACGCGCCATCTTTTTCTTATCCCTACCACGCGTGATTCGACGTATTTCTGTAAAGTTGCATATAGTAAATTATTTTTTTGAAAAAATAAGGTCATAAAGAATTTTCACTTCTTACCTGTGTACACTAACTAGTACACGCACACATGCATGTATCTACACCTAATAATGTATCATCTTTGCTTGACATAGTAAAAAGGTTTTATAATAACATGGATAAATCATTACAAAATCCTTGCTATTCTATAAATCATTTTCTTTAAGAATCACATCTCATGAGAGACATATATATATATATATATACTAGGTTTCCACCCGCGGCTTCGCCCGCGCAGTTAAAGAAAAACCCGCATAGTTCCCGTTCCCGTGGGATTTCCTGGATTGCGTCATTTTCCCGGGATAAGAAGTAGCCTATGTCCTTTCTCGGGTATCAAAATATCTCCATACCAAATTTCATGAAAATTGGTTCAGTAGTTTAGGCGTGATTGAGACAGACAGAGTTACTTTCGCATTTATAATATTAGTATGGATATAGAACAATATATCAGATTTTAATACATTATTACTCTCATATTATAAAATATCTAAATAGGTACTTATAACATCAATTACATATCTAGTATTTTATTGATTTACTTAATAGTTATAAGAATTTTTGACCGATTAATAGTTTACACTAAAAAAATATTTAGATAAACGTGTAACATAATTTAAGCGGTTACATTTCTTACTTATCCTCACCAGGGATTGAACCCACGGACAAAGGCGTGACACTTTTTCACTAAAAGCGAAGAAAGTTATTACAATTTAATGAATATTTATATCATGCCTTCACACTTCCCATTGTTACTTTTCATGAAACAGCATCTTAATGACTTAATTAAAAATACAATTAAAAGTGTGACGTGTACCTACTTTTAACTAGCTGTACCCCGTGGTTTTACCCGCATTGCTCCGCTCCTATTAGTCTTAGCGTGATTATATTAACCTTTATTATATAAGCCTACCTTCCTCGATACATGAACTATTTAATAGTGAAAATATAATTTTTCAAATCGGACACTTTGGTTCTTGAGATTAGCGCGTTCAAACAAACAAACAAACTCTTCGGCTTTACAATATAAACAGTAATAACTAGTTTATGACAAATGTAAACAGTAATAACTAGTTTATGACAAATGTCATTACAAAATTATAATTAAAGCCTATTCGTTGCTTACAAGAATAAACGGTAACCGGTGAGAGGTCCGCTAGGGTCCTCCCTCGAGGCGTATATAATATTTTTCCTTAGATCCACTGGGATTATTAATCTCACTTTGTTTTTCAAAATTAAATATATTAAATCAAGATATACGGACCGCGGGGCTTTGTGAAGTTAGAAGTAATTTAGTTAACACCGAGGTTTTAGGACTTCGGTCTTTCGTTTTAATAACGCTCCCGGGCTTGTGGGTTTTTTGTTGTTTTTATCATGATAGTATTAGATTAGAGTAAATAGGATTTGTGCTAAACATAATTTAAGGATAATAAGAAAATTTATGACGTTAAAAAAACAATAAATCTAACGAATACAGAAACCGACTCCACATCAAACTTTGAACTGGCTTGTATTAAAAAGATCGTCTCAAGTCTTAACTCCAAAGTAGCTTATAGTAAAAAATAGTTAAAATAAAAATATTCATCGTCATGTATGAAAAGAGAAACATGAAATAAGGACATTCAGTTAGTTGGAATAAGAAAATGTCGTCATTCAAACTGAGACAGTCGCGTCATGTCAAATGTGGGCTAAAACTGTAAACGGTAGAAAAATCATGAATGCTGGTTTCATACCGCTAATGAGTCCTCTTTCAAACATCTATTCATTGCGACGCAAGTTGTATTATTTTTAATTTCTCAATGGCCAAGGCATAAGAAGTAGCCGAATCTTTTCTGAATATATAATATACATATATCTAATCTTTATGAATATATGGGAATTGAAAGCTTACCTACGGTTTTCTATAAGACGGCTATTAAGGATTAATCCTTAGTGTCAAAAGGACCAATTTCTATTTTAACTTTCTAGTTAAGGACAAAATCGTCTTATGCATGACATGAGATGGAACGTGGAAAATTTGGTAGTAAATTAATACTTTGGTAATAAATAGTAGCCTTCTAGGAAATGAAATACTTTCAATGTTATTATTAGTAAAATGTTTAATCTTTCCACAGATGCAAAAAATAAACTACAAATATCTACAAACGTAAACTTACTAGCGCAAATATAACTCATACAGAGTTTAATTTTTAAGATTAATATTTGTAGCACATACTTTGTGATATTTAGACGACCGATTAAACTAGCTATACCTATTTGTAGCACCTCCCTTGTAATGTTCAGACGATCATTAAAAAGCTACAATCTATATTTGTTTTCCGTCTATGTATCATTTCTTGATTGAGTTTATATTCTAAGAATCGAATTGTCATATAAAAATAGTTACTACTTAAACCATTTTAAACGAAGTGTAATATTTTAAACCAATCTCACAAAAAGTATTTACCTTTTTTGTGAGCACATTCGATTTTCAGGATACACCCAACAGGAAAAGGCAATTCCCTTCACTGTTGAGTGAAGGAGACTCGTTACGCATTTTTAATTACATTCCCTCCAATTTTCCATTTGTTTTTACTGTGAGGAAATAATAAACATCGTTCAGACTTAGCTATATTTAGTAGTCTCTTAAAATAAGTACATAACATTATATTGCAAGAAAATAGAAGGAGGACTTAAGCCACTATTTAGATAGAGGTTACATTTCATTTTATTTATTTCTTATTTTCTGTACGACAAAAATAAATACGAAATCTCATTTAATTATTTATATAAGTTTATAAGCAAAACATAACCAAAACGTTATACTGCCTCGTGGCTTTCCAGACAGACGAAAGTACTAGATTAAAACTGAACAAGCATACTTGAGTACTCATTTTCATACGTATTGTAATGACGTAGCTTATACTTTTACATGCGTTATTAAAGAATAAAAAGAAAATAGAAAAAAAATGTGTGCGTGTACTAGTGTACACACGTAAGAAGTGAAACTTCTTTATCACCTTATTTTTCAAAAAAATAATTTACTATATAAATATTCAACTTTACAAAAATACGTCGAATCACGCGTGGTAGGGATGAGAAAAAGATGGCGCGTAACGGAAAAATGTCACGCGTAACGAAAAAATGTTACACTACATTTTTTCCAACCCCGATAAAGAACTTTCACTTCAAAAACAATACTCTGTCTTAAAGCACAGCATACAGACAAAAACTAAACGCACATACACAGACACATACACACATAATATCTCCAATAAAACCTACAAGCTACATAATAATTTCAAAAGAAACAAACGCAACGCAGTTATCAATAAACAAAATGCAAGTGTCGTATCATAAAGCACAGTTCCAGAGCAAACTTTGCCGTTTACACTTATCTAACATCACGGTTTACAGAACTTTTATAATTCCCGTGAACTAACTGTATCTGGGAACCGATCAGCATACCTCGGCTTTGTCGTAATGGCCTTTTGTTTTGCGGAATTACTTCCTTAGGGTGTGGTTTTTGTGACAGCGGATCAGTGCATTGCATTGTTCATGTGCCGAATTGATAAGAGTAAAGCAAAACAACGTTTGCTGGGACAGCCAGTGCATATACTTGACTAGATGTGCCCCGCGGTTTTCGCCACATTTCTGTGCTCCTATTTGTCTTAATGTGATGATATTTATAGCTTATAAGCCTTCATTGATAAATGGGCTATCTAACATTGAAATAATTTTTCTAATCGGACCAGAAATTCCTGAGATTAGCGCGTTCAACCAAATAAAAAAATTCTTCAGTTTTATCATATAAGTATTGGTTATAATAAGTTAAAAACAGGATTATAACAATTATTTAAAGGAAATGCTGAGGACAAATGATTGCAAACCGCACAAATAGCTTTTTTACTGAATTACTAGTGGTCCGCCCCGGCTTCGCCTGTCGTACCTACATCTTTAAACTATCCTATCTCTCAAGTTGGATCGAACTGCACTTGGTGTGCGAATTTTATTATAATCGGTTAAATGGTAAAGGAGTTAATTGAGGACAAACATTGTGACACGAGATTTATATATATTAAGATTAGCTGCTGAAAAGGGTACGTTAACGTTTACTTAATATAATCATTATCATAAGTCCATATTTGTTTACAATGTAGAGACTCTGCCCGCGCCCTTTGATGTTGTAATCCATCATGCTGGCTAATCGTGGGTTGACACATGTCACATGTCGTCGACTTTTGACAGGCCATGCCGGTTTCCGTGAATGCCGTAGATATGTCGATAATATTGAAAACTAGCTTTCCGCCCGCGGCTTCGCCCGCGTTTTCAAAGAAAAACCCGTATAGTTCCCGTTCCCGTGGGATTTCCGGGATAAAACCTATCCTATGTGTTAATCTAACTTTACCTCTATATGTGTGCTCAATTTCATTGTTATCGGTTCTGTAGTATTTGCGTGATAGAGTAACAAACATTCACATACACATCCATCCTCACAAACTTTCGCATTTATAATGCTAGGTTTCCGCCCGCGGGTTTCGCCCGCGCAGTCTTAGAAAAACCCGCATAGTTCCCGTTCCCGTGGGATTTCCGGGATTGCATCATTTTCCCGGGATAAAAAGTAGCCTATGTCCTTTATCGGGTATCAAAATATCTCCATACCAAATTTCATGAAAATTGGTTCAGTAGTTTAGGCGTGATTGAGTAACAGACAGACAGACAGAGTTACTTTCGCATTTATAATATTAGTATGGATATAGAGATGACGTGTTAAGCAGATAATCGAATCAAATCAAATCAAATCAAATTTGTTTATTTGCTCGTATATGGTCATACAAAGTTTACTATACAATATTTATATCACTGCATAATCTGCCATTGTAAATGGCGTGCAATTTTTGAAATGTTTTAAATCGAATCAGAAATACATATCCATATAGTATCAAAAAACTGGCCTTTTAATTAAAGCAACATACAGCTGTTGGCTCAAACTTATCATTATAAATGTGAAATTTTATTTATGTTCGTTACCCTTACACAGGAGAACCACTAAACGGATTTTGATAATACTTGGCAGTGTTGTAAGTAAGAATAATACATGCTTTAGAAAAACTACTTGATTTTAACTACTTATCTATTTGGTAACCGCACAGCTAGTGAAATATAGCTTTAAACCTTTGCATTTGCAACCCTAAACTCAAACTTAAACATTTATTCATTCAATTAGACTTCTTATTATAGCACTTTTGAATCGTCATAACATTTTAATTTACCACCGATTCGGAAAGCAGTATATCTATGGAGAAGAACCGGCAAGAAACTCCATAGTTGCTCTTTTAAAACTATGTCGATATTACAATTTAATTTTACATAGTAATATGTAACTACATAATATTTGCCAAAGAATCATGACTCGTATGTCTAATCATATTGTGGACTCTGTCCGCTCTCCGCTGTAACTAAGAACACATCTTTATTAGGCTTATGGGCAAGATAAAACTGTATCCCGACTATTGCCAGGCTATTTCTATCCGTAGAATTAGCTGGTACTGATTATCACTTTGAGGAATATGCTGTTTGCTGGAGGGTAGTTTTCTTACTATTTAGTGGATTTTTATTTGTTTTATTAGTGGGAAATTGTGTAAAAAAGCATGCAAGATCTCAAGAGCTTTATATCTCAATTTATGGGTAGAGAACTCAATTCGTAGATGTTAAAGTAATCAGGGTAATTTAAATCGACAATGTCCGTTTCTATCTATACTAATATTATAAAGAGGAAAGGTTTGTATGTATGGTTTTCACGCATAAACTACTGAACCGATTTTGATGAAATTTGGCACAGATAATCTTTAGACCCTGAGAAAGAATATAGGCTACCACAGTAGGCTACCTTTTATTGCGAAATATGTACCACGGGCGAAGCCGGGGCGGACCGCTAGTTTATTATAAAGAGATAAAAATACAAGAAATATAATATTTGTTAATTAATTATAAACATCATAAATTGATATTGATTTGTAAACTTTTTCACATACCTACAGTTTAGATTTATACTAAAAAATATGTAAAATAACGATCTTATTGTTTTCCTAATGACTGATTTCTATCAATGAAGTAAATAAATCCTTACTAATATTATAAATGCGAAAGTAACTCTGTCTGTCTGTCTGTCTGTTACTCAATCACGCCTAAACTACTGAACCAATTTGCATGAAATTTGGTATGGAGATATTTTGATACCCGAGAAAGGACATAGGCTACCTTTTATTGCGAAATATGTACCACGGGCGAAGCCGGGGCGGACCACTAGTGTATAATAAAGAATATGATGATTTACATGATAAATGAATAAATGTAATAACTTATAATTCTACTTTATTTCTTCGTATAAAACTAAATTTTAAACTATTATAGAAATGAAATGGAATAGTTTGGAATAAATTTTGATAGGATTTTATATCAATATTTTTGACGAGGCACTAAAATAATATTATTAGATAAAGTTTTCATGCTGTAGCTGTACCGATCACTGGCACTAACATTGTATGATATATAAAAATGTGGAAAATATTTACAATTTTTATATTTACAATAGTATTTGAGTTTAAAAAAAAGGGAAAACGTAGGTATTTTATTTCCATAACAGAATTTTTGCACCGACGAATTGCTTGGTTTAGTTTGAGAATGACATAATAAAATACATAAATATGACACATTTTGGAAGCATTTTGAATTCCCTCCCTATTTATATTATAACTTTTGGAATTAATTTTCTCATTTTTCTGTATTAAACCAATAAAATATTAAATAATTTTGGAAAGGGACAAGGACATGTAAAACAAGTTTATACAGAGTAAATAGAACAGTCCACGATATAATCGTATAAATAAAATATGTTTGTAAGTAGGACCAAATATTACTAAAGAGTATGATTTCATTACACAAGCGATAGCGGATTGATGAGTTTACTTTTAAATCTCGATTTTGCAGTTTAACTGCAGTATATAAAAGTATTATTAATATCATTCAAAACAGCATCGTGTGTTTTTAATGATTTCTACTGTACCTACTACTCGTACTTATCTCTAAACTATTTGAAACTATTATGTCATTAGTCTAGTCTAGTCGGTTTTCTTTTGGCTTATACGTAGAAACATAAAGCATAATCTAGACGTTAATGGCTGAAATATAGCTTAAATATGTAGATAATATTATAGATTCTTTAGCGTGTAGGTACAAAGTTTGGTGAAACGCTACGTCCACCACCGTGCGCCACCCTTACTAAAGCAAGAGTGAAACGCGGCGTAAAAAGAATTCCTCGAGAGCCAATGCCGATCCTTATTTATGAGTCAGCGTATTATTATGACTTGCCAATTTTCCGGGAAATAAAACCGGCTCACAGCCGCGACGGAAGAAGACGTGACTCTCCGATCGGTTTCCAATCTATACTGGGTGTTTTGTATGATAATATTCCCCGTTTTACCAATCTCGACGCTAGATTTTGATCGTGATTTTGTTAATGCAGACTTTTACCTTCGCGGAAAAGGGTAGCTTGAATGCACGGTCTTACGATTTGGAATCTGTATGTCTTATGAACTGCGATAATTGAAAAAATAAATTTGTTTGGTTTTATTTTAAAATTATTGCGCATTGATTAAGCTTTAATCTGAACTCGATAAAGAACCTGTTTTAGATTTCAGTGATGCTTTATTTCAATTTATCATCATTTCATATTCACAGAAAAAAGTTAACTATAGCAATAAAGCAATAATCTATAATATAATATTAAAAAGCTGAAGAGTTTGTTTGAACGCGCTAATCTCGGGAACTACTGGTCCGATTTGAAAAATTCTTTCGGTGTTAGATTGCTCATTTATCGAAGGCTATAATTTCATCACGCTACGACCAACAGGAAAGGAGCCACGGGGGTGAAACCGCGCGGAGCAGCTAGTTAACGTATAAAATATGATAGAATGAAGTTACTCTTACAATAACTATAGGTATTATAATATTCGAAGACCTTCCAATTACATAAACCAACGGACAGCAACATATTTCATTGCTATTAAAACCTCACCTATTTTCCTGTCTGCAGCTGCTATTAAAATAAAATTTTTATTTTATCTTTAAAATATGTTATCTTAATTAATAACTAGATCGCTGTCAACAGGTCAATAAGCTTCTACAAAAAATTAATGTCATGGTTAATTTAACAGACTGGCTTGTCCTTCAACTTGTAGGATGACTGTATATTTTAATCTTAAAATTCAGATAACTGGGCTAGTTTTACCTAATTTTATACATTAACTAGCGACCCGCCCCGGCATCGCACGGCGGCCGGCCGGTACCACCGCAAACGCTACGTCCCGCAATTTTTAAATCTGTAATATCTTCAAAAATATTCACTTTAATCATACGGTGTAAAGGGCCATATAGATCTATATTAAATGAACAATGTATTCAAGGTATTTAATTGGTTAAGGATTAATGCTGTATTGGTTAAAATCGCTTCGAAAATTAACCATTATTTGTCGTAAAAAGTAAATGACAAAAAAAAGTTATTGTGGGTTATCCATAAGAGATAGACATTTACTATCGCGGAATTTTCTGTAGACCTTTTCAATGTGTACAATACTTAGTACATTATTTTGATAAAACTCGTAGGGTTTAGCCTGCGTTTGGAATGTAAGTGGAAAAAATGTAATTTTTTACGACATCACATTAGATACCTCAAAAATAACAGTACTTCTCCACTATTTGATGGATGTTATTATACATATAAACCTTCCTCTTGAATCACTCTATCTATTAAAAAAAACCGCATCAAAATTCGTTGCGTAGTTTCAAAGATTTAAGCGTACAAAGGGACATAGGGACAGAGAAAGCGACTTTGTTTTATACTATGTAGTGATTAACCTATAGACATAATATTATAATATGTTAAATAATTTTTCAATCTTCAATTGTAGAACTGTTAGGTTGATAAAACTTATATGTTGGATATTTTACGTCGGTCGTAAGAAGTCCATTTTCAGTTTTATCAATGTATGTATGAATAAAAACACTCTATTGAAGATAAAAACACCATAAAAGATAGGAAATAAAAATAATATACATTTTAAAAACAAAAACATTATAAATGCGGTCTTATGGCTCTTCCAGGCAACCCATTATGTACAAAATTTTGCATTGTATATTATAGTTATGAATTTGCACTTTTTCAATAAGCTGCTATTTCATAAATGCGCAGATTTACTGAAGAAACAAAAACATAATACAAGGAATTATCGCCTTTAAGCTTCTCATTTCTTGTACACCTTATGCGATAGAATTGCGTAGCATAAACATGAATTGTCAAAGCCGATAATGAGCTTAGGCAAGGCTCTTTAGTTTCTCAAAGCAAACAACAGGCGCCTGTTTTTAGCCATTTACAGGAGTTTGTGCTCGTAATCTGAAACAGTATACAGACGTGTTTTTGCGAAACCCAAATATAATGTACTACCTTCAGCCCGCAGCTTCTTTTGATAAGGAATATAGTATATTTTCTGCTCATAGTGCTAAGTATGCGTATAAATAAGCTTCTTCTACTTAGTAGTTAAATAAGGAGGAACATAGTATAATATCAAACTCAAACATTTTTTTTTTTTCAATTATGTATTTATTTATACAATATCATATTTTCATACTGCTTGGTATGCGTAGATATAGATCTAGTATTTCAGGTCATAATCCTACTACAAATTAAATTTCATTGAAATGTGGTCAGTACTTTTTACTAAGGTAAAAGTCTATAATGTTTATGTTCTGTGTTCTACTTTTTTCTTAAAATTCGTTTTCTTATTTCTAATACAAAAATTTTAATACCCAATATAATATCAGTTACTTATATTTTTTCAAAAGATACATCATAAATAATCTATATACATAAAAATGAAACCCGTTTCGCGTTGTCACGGCATCACGCGTGAACAGGTGGACCGATTTCGATAAGTAATTCTTTTTTTATTATATTCCTTGAAGAACGAGGATAATTCTTATGTAAAGAAAACGTAAATATGTACCACGGGCGAAGCCGGGGCGGACCGCTAGTACAGTCATAAATAAAATTCACAACAAATACTAACCATAAATTAACCATCTTGTCCCATATTATCTCTAATACAATGAACAAAGAAAACAAGGCAAAACTAACAATTTTCTCCGTAAAATAAAAGGCATTAGATCTTAGATAGTGGAGGGATAATGCGTAAACTGCGACTTCGGATAGATAAGTCACTCCGTCCATTTATCTTTTGAATATATTGCAGTGTGTTTGTGACAATAATAGAATAAACAGTAGATTCTAATATGAATATTAGCAATATATTGTCTGTTTGCTATACCTACGATTATGACGAAAGAAATATGAAAAAAAATCAGAGGATGTATTTTCATTAATTTTCTAAAATTAGGTATTCAATATATACTAAGTAGCTCATCATTATGTTTATTATATAAAAAAGGTGGGGTTTTCCTTCCTGACGCTCTATCTCCAGAACGCACGAACCGATTTCCACGGTTTTGCATTCGTTGGAAAGGTCTCGGGCTCCGTGAGGTTTATAGCAAAGAAAAGGTGTCTCTGGTGGCGAAACGGAGTTCGCCGGGATTGCTAGTTATGTTTATAACACTTCAGTTTGAAATGAAAAATGAAAATTTTAATAGGCTGTATTACTATTTATGAGTTGTTCATTGTTCTTTATACTATTTTGAAAGCACTCAAACTTACCGCATTATCCTAAAGCTTACAATTTATGAATTTTCTTTACCCTTTAAAAATACTCAATATTATCGCAAATAAAAAAGTATGAACAATCCACAAAACATTTTGCACACGGAGTGCGAATCTATCCCCAAAACATCTGCGAGATTCACACTCTCTCAACAGTAAATATTGAAAAAGTTCCCACACAAATCTGGGAACAACCGCATATTACCGTTTATTCCTGAATCTATTCGATAACAATCCGCAAAAACCCCGAATATTGTAAAGTTTTCCGCTGACCGCGTCCAAAGAATACACACGTTTCGAACTCCATGTTTCCACTATGAAACAATTTATTTGTTTGCGACTTCGTGCATACATTTTTTGGTCTATAAATAGGAGCGAGAATGGCCTGTTGTTGTTAAACTCTCGGATAGCCCATTGAAATACGCCTTTCAAACTTTTCGCTTGACATTGTTTGTATTAAAGCGACCATTATGTCTTGAGCCTTGTTATTGAATAAATCACTTTGATGACCCGTTCAACAATATTTGTTCATTAACTGGTCTTTTGCTCGATTTATTTGAATATATTATTATTATGAACTGGCCAAACTTTAGGTATCCTATTCAGATGTCCGTGGGTATATTATTCCAAATTTAATAGCGGCGAACTATTTGAAAGACTTTCAGCACTCATTCAATATCAGTGAAACAAAAGAAACGAATTCATTCATACTTCGAAGTTCGAACTTCCCTACTAGTTAAAAACATTTGACAACACATTACGTACTTTTTGAGATTATCTATTTCCAATCTCTTTCTAACGGACGCGTAAAACACTCATTTTCTCTTACGAAGTCTAACCTTTAATGTATTTCATACAGACATGAAAAACTAATTATAAAAACTAATAAAATTACGATGAAATATTAGTTTGTTTTATAATATTAAGCCTTTTTGATGAATTTATTTATGTGCTGATATAATTTCGAAAGGAGAATGGCGAACTCCCATAGGACTTTAGGCCTGATCGTTACACTGATGATTTATGTGGGGTTAAATAGATAAAAATATACAGATTCTATAAATAAAACAATTAAAGATCTGTTCTATGGGATAGCAGAAATATTGAGCATGTAACGTCACTAAAATTGAGGTTAGGTTTGCTCGAGTTCAATGAATAGCTTTGTTTCTTTCTAAGTAGAGGTAAGTTTATATCCTATAATATACATTATTTAGATAAAGAGTGTAACAGAAGAACAGTTAGGTAATAGAGATATTGGATCTAGCTTTTATTCTTTTAGAGTACCTACCAAAACATCGTAGGTACTTATATATAAAATAAAACACGTTTTTTCATAAATCGTTTTAAATTCATCATTATCATCATAAACAATTAACACATCATCCAGAAACTGTGCTGGCGGCATTAAATCTGGTTGATACCTTGCCCAGCTAAGGTACCATATTATGCACATAACGTGACAGCAGCAACCTACAGTTCTTCTTCCTACTAAACAATTACAATAATAAACTGTTATTGCTTCCCTTCCTATGAGAGCCCTCACCCAGCAAGAATGACATAGATATGTTGCTCTATTTCCAATCTGTAAAGAAATACTTTGTTAAAACACCTTTCATTTTTACTTTGAGATTTAAAAAGAAGATTATTGGCAACTTTTTACTTAAAATATTATCAAAACACTCAATAACTTAAATGACGAGGTAATATCCACTCTAATATCACTGCTCTAATTCTTTGATCGAGTTGAGAATCAGTTCTTAGTAAATGAAACCGTGTGCGCAATACAGAACGTCCACAATAAATGCATACACGTTGATGACCCAGAGTTACAGTGTCATCTTCATGATTTTCAATCCTCAAAAATTCATTTGCAAGTTTCCAGCATGCATCACATATGTGATCAGAGTGAGTGATCTACAAATAAAGAATTAATATTACAATTGGACAAAAGAAAGTGAATATATATATTAATGTATATAAATCTCGTGTCACAATGTTTGTCCTCAATGTACTTCTAAATAAAATTCGCACACCATGTAGAGTTCGATCCAACTTGAGAGATAGGATAGTTTAAAGTTTAAATTAATATGTAGGTACCACGGGCGAAGCCGGGGTGGACCGCTAGTATATATATAAAACAATGTGTGTTTACGTTTTTGTTTGATTTCAATAGCTAGTACTAAATACCTTAGATAATACTAACCCACTATCCGGCTAGGAGCAGCCCACCCTTGTATAATTGATATTATTGCGTTATCTTGTAACAAATGCATACGTATAGCATTAATACCACAGTTGATGCAGTTCACTTTTGTAAATGAAAAATCGGATGCAAAGTCGGTGTCCAGGTAGGGTAGCAGTAGTGAGTCGTAAAGGCAGGTAATCAAAGTCCGGTGTGCAAGCGTTGGTTGGTAGTAATAACAGAGATCGTCAGTGTCCGTAATACGTAGCGAAAGTCGATAAAGATGAAGAAAATAAGTTAACCACGAAACGAAAAACCTCAATCAAATGTCAAAAGTCAAACGACAAACATGACATTGTAATTAAAATTGAAGCGGCCAGCTACATTTCAGAAATATTATTACAAAGTGCGGCCGCCATGAGTAAAAATGTATAGAATTACCTATTATTAAATAAATAGCGTGCTAAAAAGTTAAAAATAAAATATGTAACGCAGTTAACTTATATTTCTGATTTATAAAGCATTTGAATTTTATATAAAACTAAAAATGAAAATAAATATTCATTCGTTTTAATCGATATATCGACTATTTTACTCCTGACAGCACTGACAATCTCTGCTTGATAAGACCGGTAGTCATAGAAATCTAAATAACAATGCCGTTAGTGAACACATTATCTTTTTTTTCAAACATTTGTTTTCCCATAGAATCAGAAGTCAATATTTTACCAAGAATAATTATTAAAAATAACATAATGAATTTTAAATATATTATGATTTCTGTAAGGCCCTAATTTTGTTAGGCCCAGTTTCGCCATTCTCCTTTGTATTGGACGTGCTTTATTTGTAATGAGTTACCTAGACACATTTTGTTTTGCTGTTTGTACTTATTTGTTATTGATTCTTTTTTATAGTTTTAATTGCATGTAAATTTTTAATTTATTTTTGATTTTATTTAATTTGTCTCTGATTTTTTTCGTGTCGTGTTACTGTAAATGGAAGACACAGGCTCCTGAAAAACAGTTCTTACTATCTTAGGAGCCTGGGTCGCTCTAATTTGTTAAATGTTTTAAGTGGAATAAATGATTTATTTATTTATTTATTTTCCCTCTACAGTATAACATACATGATTAACTACATGTTTTATATAACAAAATATGTTTGTTTTATAATATTGAATCTACCCTCTACTACGTCATAATCCTTGAATAACTGACTGATTAGTAATAACAAAAAACAATACCCATAAACCTCCATAATACAAACATCCAATACTCCACATGTCCCTTACAAAATCGAATACACACATCAGCTAATTCAAGTTGAAACCCCAAAAGATTGAACTGTAACAAGCTACACCGAAGTTATGATAACAGTAAGACCATCACAAGTAAACCGAACTTGCCACTTCCGAAAGTTAAAATAGCGTGACAGCGTGTTATTGTACTCCAGGAGATGGTTGGGGATTTAAGAAACTATCATATTTTACTTTTTTATCATATAGCAATTCTTGAATGAATGATTGAATGAAAATTATGTATTGCACACTAAATACAAGATTACAAAATAAGAGCGATAAAAGTTATAATATGTAAAGTCTTATGGCTCAAACCGATTTCTGCCAGACAACCCGAAAAACCAGAAAGATTAAATATTTTACGGTGGTGGTGCATTACGTTTAGATATATTTTGCTTTAAAATAAAATAGAATTATTGTTATATAGCGTTGTATAACCGAGTATAATATTTATTATAGCGTTATATATTTGAGAGGCAGTTATTGCAGAAGGCATCAGAAAACATATGAAAAAAGATCAGACCTTAAATTTTGTGATAGTTTCTAGGGTTAAAAAAGGGGTACATTATATTTTAAATACCTTAATAGATGTTGAAAAAACATGTCACATTTTTATTATACTATGAAGTAAACTTTGATTTAAATTGGATTCAGTGAGACTTTTAAATAATACAATACCTAAATAATAACATCAATACCTGTACAAACACCCCACTCATAATCCCACTTCTATAAATCCAATCATCACGCTCCCGGGCTATAAAGTATCGGTATCCCGGGAAATCTTTTATCGAGTTACGCCATTATCTCCAGCCCCGGGGAACAAGCCTCTCTCGAATATGAAGAGAATTTTTGACAGCGACATCAGATTCTCCATTATTTAGGCCCCATAGTCATCTATACAAAACATTAGGCAAATTGCGTCTTTGAATTTTTAATGAAAATCTTGATGAGAACGAATTAAGGATTTGGGGAGACGAGTTTTGAGATATTCGTGTTAAAATTGATAATTTATTACTAGAATTACTTAGTTAAAATATTTTAGTATTGAATATTAAAACACCACTCGACGACCCGTAGGATGCCTTACCATCAATGTTCGAGGTTGTAGTGAGGCATGTATTTGTAAATAGCCAATAGTATCGTTTCAAACTTCAAATAACAAAATAAAAGGTATGTTGAATGGAAAGTTCTCACAAAAAACACGTTAAACTGATAGAGAATAATGACTCTACCGTGGTCGGTTCTGTTTTAATAATAATATTTAAGGTCAAATTCGAATTAAAACATTAATGTTCGTTCAAAAAGGGTAAAAAGGACATTCATGTAACCTATACTAACAGTTACTACTACTAGAAAGTTACAACCACATTTCATGTTCAATTTTGACATCATTTTACACATTTGGGGCTGGGAGCTAGCTAAAATGAAACATAGTTCATGAACTAGCCAACATATTTCGAGCTCGACTGACTTCGCAGAGATTCAACGAAGTGAAGTTTGCACGGGTCTAGCGTGGAAGTTCGACCTGCATGCAACTTCGCGCAAGTTGAGGCTTTGCTCTTTGAAAGTGTGCATTGTAAAAGTTGATCGGGTTAACTACTAGTCGATTGGCCTGGATTGGTCTGAGATAAAAATGACTGGTACCTAAATATTTTTAATTTAATTTACAAAGTCAGTTCAGTTATTTTTTAGATAAACGTGATAAAAATACAAAAACTTTCCAAATATTAAAGTTTTAGTATTAGTTTAGACTAGCGAAGGTCTGAAACTTCGTGTTATATAAAAATGTTTTGGCAGCCCTTTTCCAATATAAATACAGCCTAAGTACACTTTAATATCAGCTTTCGAATAGTGAAAGTTCGTCGCTTTCGAAGATTTATAGATACAAAAGTTCATAGTTAATTTTGCCTATTAAAAATCAAATTATGTATTTTGACATTGCAAACACCTTTTTCATTAGCAACAAGATTCTGTCTTCATTATCACTAGGTACATAGTAAAAAACAAAGTCGCTTTCTCTGTCCCGATATCCCTTTGTCCCTATGTCCCTTTGTATGCTTAAATCTTTAAAATTACGCAACGGATGTTGATGCGGTTTTTTTTAATAGATAGAGTGATTCAAGAGGAAGGTTTTAGTATATAATTTAATAGGTTTTAGACAAAGCGGGCGAAGCCGCGGGCGGTAAGCTAGTTGATGATACGTGCGATTTTATTTTACTTTTTCTCTTGTTATCTCTACTTATATTATCATAATTATTTTATACGGTGCTGTGAAAATAAATTGTGTAACTGGAAAGAATATAAAAAATTTCCAAATTAACTTATGATTTTATTCATTTCAAAATATATCTCACATTAAAACACTAGATAATAAATGCTACTCAATACATATCGTATGTATATTTTTGTTTAACTTTTACGTTTTCCATGTTTATGTTTTCATCCCTGAGGAATAAGAAACTTTGTCGCAAGTAAAACAAACAATGATATCTTAAAAGAAATTTCGTGTTTTTTATACTTAAGTATATTGTTGTTATAGAGTTTATATAAAATGATAACACAAAACCCTAAACTTCTGACATAGTGATAGCACCCTTTTATCATTTATATATCATTGCTCATATAATACGTACAATTTACTGAATAGTTTGGACAAGAAAACTTCTTGTATCAATATTTACTTATTTAAAATGTTAACTTTTTTTAATTACATGTTATGAATATAAACAAAAGTAAATACAAAAAGAAACTCTGCATCTGTTTTTGAGTCTCCAAAAACTGAATGGACAAACATTCATTCAAACATACACGCATAAAAATAATTTAACAAAATGCTCACTTATATCCTTCCATCCCAACACTACTACAGTATAATTTTACTTATACTGCACTAGCGGTCCGCCCCGGCTTCGCTTACGTTTTCCGGGATAAAATATAGCATAGTAATCCGTATAGGATTCGGAAGAATCCCTCTAAGTAATGGTAAAAGAAATTTTGAAATCGATCCAGTAGTTTTTGAGCCTATTCACTACAAACACAAAAAATAAAGGTTTCCTCTTTATAATCTTTATATATAAAATTCTCGTGTCACAATGTTAGTCTGCATACTCCTCCGAAACGGGTGGACCGATTCTCATGAAATTTTCTGTGCATATCGGGTAAGTCTGAGAATCGGCGAATGTACCACGGGCGAAGCCGGGGCGGGCCGCTAGTATTAGTATAGATTACAAGTACAAAGTACAAAGAACACGTTTAACAAAAATACATACAACAATAAGATATAACAATTACCTTTCTCGTTCCTAAAACATAAATCTTACGAGCAAATAGAACGATGAAAATGAAAGATAACCTTGACAGGTACGGACTGAACACATTTAGGGCTTGAATATACTGCACATTTTATTACAGATTCTCTCCTTTGAGCATAACGTTATACTAACATTATCATTTGTGTAACAAATTCTTTCCTTTCAGTTTTAACAATGTAACATTAAAACGGCATAACATTTATTTATGGTAAACTAGCGGTCCGCCCCGGCTTCGCCCGTGGTACATATTTACGTTTTCTCTACATAAAAACCATCCTCGTACTTCAAGGAATATAATAAAAAAAGAATTATCGTAATCGGTTCAGCCGTTCTCGAGTTATGCGCTTACCAACACATTTTGCGATTCATTTTTATATATAAGATATGAAAATTTGTAACTTTCAATTTCAATTTCTTGAGAGTTATTTAGAAACTACAAAGTAATTTTTCTTAAGGTTACACGAAACAAAATATAGCCCTTGCTAATCACAAAAAAGCAGCTTTATCCCGGTGAAAGAATTTTTGAAAACGGTCCAGAAGTTTTAAGTGTGAAACTATACATGCATAAGCATGCAAAAACACAAATCTTTCCTCTTTATAAGTTCAGGTAAATGTTTCAATTGAACGTTCGTACAGCGACCTAAATACCTAATATGGATCGTTTTTCAATATATTTTGTGCCTTTTTCAAGTAGTTTTGTATCTATATTAAAGAACTTTAAACTACACCAAATCACGACACAATCAGTGCTCACGAATTCCTCTAACAAAACATAGGTTAAGCACTAACTATTAAGCAGTTCGGTTTATGGTGCAACTAAAACTACTTCTGAGTTAGTTATGTGCTATCCGTAACATATTGGAGTTTCTAACATATTCACGGGCAGACATATACATATAATATACATGTATATGTATTCCAACTTGCATATTGCAATACAGATATTTGATCGTAAAAAGTTGATTTGGAAATCAGCGCTGCGAATCTCAGATTTACTAGGAGATTGCAATTTTCAGTCGGTATTATTTATGTTTTTATTAGAGCGTGAAATACCAATAGTAAAAGTATTTATATTTGCTTAAAAATCTTTTATCAATTCCGAAGAAGAACGTTAAGATATTACTTATACCTATTTTATATCGCAAACTAGTGAACGGTTTTCTTTTGATTTTACATGCATATAGATGGTTTATAAGTAGCATTTTCTTCACATAACATCCGAGGAAACCTGTCGACTGATACTAGTATAGAAAGATACAGATAAAAAAATGGTACGAATAAAGTTATATCATATTATATTGTTCATTTGTTTTAACAATTTATTTACATCCGGTCTCGATTAATCAGATAAACAAAATATATCAGAGAGTTATGAAATGAGAAAATATTTCAATGTTGTTTCACCCGGGGCGGGTAGTTTGGGAAAATAACAACTTTCTTTTCGACTACTTTGCAATTATTGCGTAAGTGAAGAAGACTTTGTTTATAGAAAGACCAAGATATTATAATGCACAATGCAAGCTGTGCACAAATAATGTGCTTTCTACAACTGCCCTACGACAAAAAAAATGTGTGCGTGTACTAGTGTAAACACTAAGAAGTGAAACTTCTTTATGACCTTATTTATCAAAAAATTATTTACTATATGCAATTTTACAGAAATACGATGGCGCGTAACGGAAAAATGTCACGCGTAACGATAAAATGTTAGACTAAAATTTTTTTTCCAGCCCCGATAAAGAAGTTTCACTTAAAAAATACATATTTATCAATTATAAAATTTCCATGATGAACCTTGTTTGAGTATTTAGTACGGCCTATGTTTAGATTGCACTATACATACAGTAAACACTATAATCCAAAATACACTATTATTTGGGGCATAATACACGACTACCTCCGTCCAAACCCCATTCGTCAAGCCATAAAATATAGTGTGGAACAGCCGACACACGCTATAAATTCACTTCAAGCGAAGTAAGTGAAACTTTAAAAATATTTCATACTTTTAAACAGTACAACATAATTCATGTTTTCGGCCCGCCCCGGTGATGACTCGCCAGAATAAATTGTCTTTTAAACTCGAATTTATTTCTTCAAAACTTTCCTTCCGATTTAAATTCTTCCGCCAGTACAACGCTTTGTGAATCGACGTCGCAGTTTGTTTGCTCGTTTTAATTAAATACATCACAATGACGTTTTTCTAGTTCTCCCCGTTTATTTTATAAACTTATGTTTTAAATGGGAATGGCTTTTATCTTTACACGGGGTTTCGTTACACTTTAATAATGAATGTTTATTTGTAGCGTGAATATTGCATCTCTTATAATTACTATTCTAAAGAGCATCCTACACCTATCCCTACTAATATTATAAATGCGAAAGTAACTCTGTCTGTCTATCTGTCTGTTACGCTTTCCCGTTTAAACATCTCAACCAATTTTGATGAAATTTGGCACAGACAATCTTTCGACCCTGAGAAAGAACATAGGCTACCTTTTATCAAAACACCACGCGTGCGAAGCCGCGGGCGGAAGCTAGTGTTTAATAATGCAATTACAGCTTTCAATGTATCCATTTATGCATCTATGTCATATTTTGCATAATTTTAGACCTTTTTAAATGATTTTTGACACAATTATCAGTTAAAATAACCACAAAACTAGAAAAAATAATCGTTCCTTTTCACAACATTGCTTGTTTGATTGTACGGTTTCGGGCTTTAATCACTGATTTCTCTCGTTATTTATCATAATATTATACTTAGTAGCAACAGGAAACAGGATAACGATATCATGTACTATGTTTTACGCAAATTGCACGCCATAAAAGCAAATAAAAAAACTCCAAAAATGTTTAATCTTGCCATTCCTTGGAGCGGTTAACTTACGTCAATTTCAAAGAAAAACAGAACACACATAAAATATATCTACTTTACAAAGAATTTAATCAGGAACCTTTTACAGAATACTTTCACAACTTCCATACCTTTGAAATTTAATCGTTTCATAACCAAATGATTGTTTTATGGCACTCCACACCTTTATTACCCATAAACCAAGCTGTCACTAAAAACCCTTTTAAAACAACGCTTAACAACTTAAGTCTAGTTTGTATCGTGACAATTTTGTTTTTGTAATTAAGGTTAGCTTATAACAAATATTTGCACAGTCGATATAATCTTTATATCAATGTGATAGAGTCGAAAATCCGTTGTACAACGTTGGAATAACGTTGCTGGTCTGTGTTGTTATGTCGTGGAGTTAAGCTAAGTTCTATCTTATGTAGATAAGGTTGAATTTTGATTGGTGCAGAGGATGTTATAAAGCATGCCTCCGCTCTGGTCGCCAGTTTCCACTTCATTTCCAAATAAACTCCTTTCAAGTAATAACAAAGTTTGGCTGAGTAATATTGTGCACGTAGATGTATGATAAAATAGATGGTGAGCTAGCTACGTTAATGAATTAAATGTTTGATAGTTTATATTAAATTAGTGAATTTATGTGAGTGGTTATTCCAGGAATTGCAAGCTCTATGTCCACGACGTACTCTAATATTTTAAAGTAATATTACTATTTACTTCTCGTAACCAAGACGTGGTTTTTTAGTGGTCAGGTAGATAATATTTTAAATTATTTCTTACTAAATGTAACTCTGAAAAGTCCGTCTAAGTTTACAATATACAGGGTGTCCCAGCAATGGTTTACAAAGCCCCAAGGAGGTTATAGTTTTGCATACGCTGATTACGTAAAAAATACTTATAAAATTCCAGACGATTTTTTTGACAAATAGATGAATTCTTAAAACTCTATGTGTATACCCCAAGCAACCCGCTCAAATTTGCCATCCGCACGTGACCTATCGTTTAACATTAAGTTTTTATAGACGAAATGCTCACATTAGCGAAGCGGTATGTATAATGTATATGCCGGCTGCGCGAAGCTAGAGACGAAAACATGGATTTTAAGGAAAAATTAAGCAAAAAATTTTTAGCGTAATTTTGTTGTTTAAGTATTTTTTACGTGGTCAGTGTATGCAAAACTATAAGTCCCTTCGCGCTTAGTATACCAATAGCGGGACACCCTGTTTATTATTAAAAAAGAGCCTCTTCATTGTTACTGTTTTTTGGATGGATTTAAAAACGATACCCTTGTGGTTTTAAATCAAAATTACGAAGCAAGGACCTTTGGCTTTAGTACAAAATTAACTAAATAGATTATTGTTTACTTTAAATAGATTTGGGAGGAGGGGTGTTATACTTGTAGAAGTTAAATTGACACAGGACACGATTATTATTATTAGTTACTCTGGTAATAATTATCTCATTTAAAGTTTCTTAAGATAAAGATGTAATAATTAAAATAATTTACAGCAGATCCAGTAGTTATGGAGTCCATTTAATACAAATAAATAATTAAATATTTGCTCTTTTAAATTAATTTTAAAATCTTTAGACAGATAGACAGTCAGAGTTATTTTCGCATTTATAGATAATATTAGTTAGATTTATATTATTATACCTAAATATTATAATTGTTATCGAAAATGAGAAGATAAAATGAAATCCAACAGATCTCATATTTTTCTATTTGGAAATTAAATTAATATTTGGACACTTCAGTCGCAACAGGACGATCTTAATAGGTAATGTTAATAAGACTACAAAAATGCCTCGTAAAATTATAATGACTTCCTATATTAAAAACATAATGATAGAAAGGAAAATTTATAATTAAATTGATAATTAAGAGACTTAAACATTCTGTGTTTATTCTTCCTTGTGAAGTTGTTTATACATCACGGTTCAAACGGGAAAGAATCAACATATTACAGGAAAAATGATTAGCTATTTGCAAATAAATTATGCATTATTTTTTCGATTAATTAGAATTCATAATTAAGAGAGTCATTAATTTACCTACTGTTTTATTTGATATATTTTCTATCTATTATATTCATCTACTAGGGATTCGGCTTTGCCCGTGGTACATGTTTGCCTACGTTTTTTCTCCATAAAAACTATCCTCGTGATTCAAGGAATATTAAAAAAAAAAGAATTAACGAAATCGATTCAGCGGTTCTCGAGTTTTGGCAACCAACCAACACATTTGGCGATTCATTTTTAAATTTTATTATATATGTAGACTAGCTGTGCTCCGCGGTTTCACCTGCGTGGCTCCGCTCCTGTTGGTCTTAGCGTGATGATATATTATAGCCTATAGCACAGACTAATAATAATATACTACGTACCTATAGCCTTCCTCGATGAATGGGCTATCTAACATCGAAAGAATTTTTCAATTCGGACCAGTAGTTCCTGAGATTAGCGCGTTCAAACAAACAAACAAACAAACTCCTCAGCTTTATAATATTAGTATAGATAGATTATGTATATTCATATATATCAATTTTCCTTGTATTTTAGGCTCAATTCATCCAAAGAATGATTTCGTGTGTCTCTCTTCACAAGGATATGGTAGATTTCATAAACGCGTTTCCAAGAAACTGTTACAAAGGATTTGTGTATATTATTTAGCATGTACAGGGAAAATAATTTCTTTATACAAAACTCATAGCGTAGGTACTTCAAATAAAGGAATAATATTATATAAACTCATATTAAAAAATAAATAAATAAATAAATAAAATTATTTACATTAAATTAAATATTATTCTAATTTCGAAGTAATAGTCAACTCATCCTTGTGAAAAATATAGTAGGTAATAGACTATAGGCCCATGTTAAAGTTATGGGTTATTTGAACAGATGCCGTACAAAAATGGTGGTCCACTAAGTCGGAATTTATTTTTATTTTTCGACAATTGCCGGGGTAAAGGTCATTTGATTTTGTACGGCATGTTTGTCATACTATTTCTATACTGCTTTAAATCCATTATTCCGCAACGCCGTACAAAAATCATGGAGACAAGGGGAAAAAATCTCTACCTGTACTTTCGAAATTCGAATTCTCATCTGCACTTACAAATGACGGCATAGTGCTGAATCTTATTATTTTATGCTCTTATATTGTTCTAGATAGGTCACCTGGTGGTTCAAATGACCCATAATTTTTTCAACATGGGCCTGTAGTCTATAATAAGTAATATGTGTAATTTGCTGAAAATTAACATGACATTTATGTCAAAAAACAAGAGATCCCCTTAAAAGTTGGACCAACAATTACTTAGGTCTGTTTTACAAGAAGTTGTAATCCTTATGATTTTTTTTTTCATTTGTTCTGAATTATTAGAATTCATAGTCACATAAAATGAAATCATAATTAAATATTTGGAAAAGTACTGTAGGTATTGATTACGAATAAACTCAAAAATTAAACATCAAAACTCAAATAACCCGACCGAAACACGAGTTGTAAAAGTTTGTTCTGAAGGTAAGTAATAAATTACTAAAATTTTCGGTATATAAATTTGTGAATAACAGGTAACAAAATTTATATAATCATCTTGTTTAATAACAACATAAATGGCCGACGAATCAATCCCTTTTAATCAAATTTAAACTAATTAATTTTACGAAACCCTTATAAGAGCATAAAACCTTTACAACTTTACAGCTTTTAAGGAAGGTATTTCAATTAAATGAATTCATTAAAACTTAAACAATGAAAGCCGCAAACTATATTTTAACAAGACTAAAACATTAGTATAATATACACTTCACGAATTAACACCATAATAATATTTTGAGTTTAAAACTCGGCGAAGCGTATTCCCCCACGAAATGACCTAAAGTAATGTCATAATTAACATTAATGTTGACTAACAAGTTTTTAAGGTAAACAGGGTAATTTCGACCGTTAATTCAGAGAGAGATTCGTGTTACCCACTCACGTACGGGTTGGGTGAAGTAAATAATATTAACTACTAGGGACTCATGACGCCCTGGTATAATTCTTATTTTTGATGATATTTTTAATACTAGCTTTTCGCCCGCAGCTTCGCCTGCGTAGTCAAAGGAAAACTCGCATAGTTCCCGTTCCCGTGGGATTTTTGCTATAAATCTATCTATGTGTTAATCCAAGTTACCTTCTATACGGGTACCAAATTTCATGAAAATCGGTTCAACAGGTTTTGCGTGAAGGCGTAACAAACAAACTTTCGCATTTATAATATTAATAGGATTGATTTCTGGGAGCTTGATCGTACTTAAAGTTATTGCACGAAAATGGGAATTTAAATGACGGTTGGCTCCTAAAAAACCCACACAGATACTCGAAATATCAAAAGGTCAAAGTTGAGTTCAGTGGATTACACATCTACGTACGTATATACCGTTGAGGAAAATTATTGCTAAAATAGTAAAATAAAAATGGCACATGCCTAAGGGCAGTCAATATTTTGATTCCCAATAGTTACCAACATTTTGCCGCCTCTTTCCCATGGAAACTACTTTTCGAATAGGTGATAAATAAATATTCTATATAAATAATATCAATCGCGATTTTACAAGAAGTTAAGTAACATAAATAAATGTCGAGGTTTTGAGTTTCAAAACAAGGCTGTAAATTGTTTCAATTTACTTTAATCCCACAGAAGATGAACGCTAAAACCCATAACAACTAACCATTCATTACTCATCTATTTAAAAAATACCTTTGTCTTTCCCCATCTTATTCTGTTATAATTTATTACCGCGCCATTAGATGACCCACACATAAAAGGATTATTCACGAGAGCGAATTACAAATTCCTTGTATCGGACAAACGTAGACACAGCTCAAACAGTGTAGCCAGAACAAATATTTACTTGTAAGTTCCGGACAAGCGTTCAGACGCTGCTAGTGTACTGTCAAACTAGTAACTAGTGTTACCTTACTCAAACTACAGGCTTTGAAGCGTGTTTTATGGTGTGTAAAGTGGGCATGTCCAACTATAATATGGGGTCAAAGATCTGAATCGTCTGAGTGTTGCCAGTGTTTGAGATTATCTGTTCGATATAGTACAACTAATACAATTTAAAAAACAGTTCGATGTAGTGAATGTGTTATAGGCTCTTTATTTTTGAAGTGAAACTTCTTCAGGCGCGTTGAGAGTAAAATTTCAAGGTCGCGTCGATTTTGATGTACTTATTTGAATCTTGCCAAAGAAGTTTCTCTTCTAACATGTGTGCTCGGCAAACACGCTCTTTTTTGTTTTGTTGCAATGGTAGAAAAAACAAAGGACAGTTGGGACACCTGATGTTAAGTTGTCACAACTACACACAAACAATAGTAGTTAGTACATTCGATAAGGATATCAATAGACATTAACAGAAATCTTTGTCTTATCATCTAAAAGACAAGTCACGAAAAATCTTCAAAACTTACAGATGTATATAAAACACATATTTATTAAATGTAATATAATGATAATAATATAATGATATTATCCATTTTTATACCAGTTCCTCAAACTATATCATTTCCACCAAAAACATCGCATTGACAGCACCTATACTTTATATTAATAATATACAGGACATTTTATTTTCATAACCCGGGACAGGTGACCGTAATAGTGGCCACGTTTTACGACAAGTTTATTACTTTATTAAACACTTGACCGTAATTTGAAGCTTACTTCATTGAGAAGGCACCTAGCTTTTTCCGCCTATTTTTCCCTCTCTTTCCGTTGTATATATGCTATCTCTCTCGCACACCTCTCCACCAGGTGGCGGGGCGCACGATAATGTCGGGCGCTGGATGTTTTTCATTGGCGTCTAGCTTCCGCCGCGAGAAGGTTGTCTACAAGACTACAACCTTGGTGCTATTAAGTATTAAGTATTGCTTAAAGCAAGTGCTAAATGTGTTAAAAAGTGTATCCCGTCGGATCGGTACAGTGAGTTATTTTTACATCTATTCTAATAATATTTTACTTAAAAAATGAGTAAAAATCTTTAAAGTCAACGGTATAATCGTTGGACTTTATTTAAAATGCTGAGGTTTTTAATGAATCCTTCAGCAATAGTTTATTTTTCAATATGCTTAAATACTTAATAGCATGAATAAAGATATTTAAAATTAACGATACAACCGTTACATTTTACTTGAAATAGTAACTTTTCTTTTGAAATATTTCATTATGCAATATGTACTAATTAATATTTGAATTTTTAATACTGTGAGTAAAGCTATTTTAACGGTGTTACCGTTCGGCTTTACTCGAATCGTTAATATTACTTTTGTGATTATTTGATATTACTAGATATATCAAATACCCTCTCTTGTATATAGATATTTTTAATATTTTATTTCATTTTTAATAATGTGTTTTTATTACAAGGGTACAAGTGAATTTTTCGTGGAAAAATTACAATTAATACTTAGTATGGATATGAGCCAACTCAAAGCTTTACAGGCATACAATCCATTGCTACGACTTTATTACATTGTCGTTATCGCTAGGAACGGTTCGGAATTCCTATCATAGTTTATTACTAAAAATTATCGAACGAGATGAGTCAGCTCCAAGAAGTCACGACATGTCAGAACATGTTGTGATATTATTTTATAAATCGTACGGGAGTTACCGCTCAACTGAATAATGATGGAATTCGCTCATGTATAGTAGATACGTACCATGAATGTTCCACACATTCAAAACTATCCGTAGTCTATACGTGTCCTTTTATGAGTATTATTCTGATCCGTTTTTATGTGAAAATAGACATATTACACACGGCTAATTTGATTGAAAATTACGTTTCCTATGTTCAAATGATGCAACTTTTTTGTTAAAACGAGTAAGTACCAAAATTTTACAATTAAATTCTTTGGTTTACTGAACTTGTGCTGAAAGGGTTATCGTATAATAATTATCGAGATATCTTAATATAAATTAGATTTAGATACACTTATTTCAAAGGATTTACAATTCACTTCTAACGTTTTAGAATAATATTATAAACTTGTACACCTTGACAAAAAGTAAAAAATTGCGGGTGAGTGGAGATTATTTTGTGCAATTAAATATAACGTCCTACGACGGTATGGTTGCGTTCGTAAGGAATGTTAACGGATATAAAGCAACTAAATGTTACATCGATTGCATGAACAAAAATAATTAATATGAATCGAAGTTCATTTTAAAATTTAGTGAATTGATTTGAATTATGAATTTATTAAATGTCGCTAACATTGGAAAATAAGTTAAAGGACCTTGTTAATTGCTATATTATTTAAATGATTATTTACTGCTATTTTTATATTAGCACTAAGGTGTATTCTTGCTCGAAGCAGAATACATAAATGTGGCCACTACTCCTCGCAGGGGTTAGCCAGGTCAAATTCACCCTCGAAGGGTGTCTCTTAAGCATTTTTTGGCAGGCCCTACTTATTTCTAGTTACAAACATCCCTCGCGCAGCTGTCGCTCGCAGGGAAATGGTGCAAATATATATCGGCCCTCGCGGGGCTTTGATTACAATCGTCCCTCACGGAAAAGGTGGTGCGAATATATATCAGCCCTCGCGGGGCTTTGATTACAACCGTCCCTCATGGAGAAATGGTGCAAATATATATCAGCCCTCGCGGGGCTTTGATTACAACAGTACCTCACGGAGACATGGTGCAAATATATATCAGCCTTCGCGGGGCTTTGATAACAACCGTCCCCACGGGTAAATGGTGCAAATATATATCAGCCCTCGCGGGGCTTTAATGGCGATTGGTGCAAATATACAAAGGATTGATCATTAAAATGATCATAGATATTTGCTTTTGTCAACGAGGACCCACGAAAGAAGTTTTGGATATGACCGTATCGGATCTTCACTCTTCTAAGGTAGGTAGAAAAAGGTTTTGAAATCTACTTCACAGTGGGCAGTATAGTAAATGACCTAATAAATACAATAAAGGTTAGATACGTCAAATAATGGGCGCATGAAATTGATACTTCGTATCCTAAAAGTTTACGCTTCAGGAATCAGGAAACCACCATTGGTTTACCAATTATGGAAATTGGAATTGAACAAATTGTATTTACCAATGCAAAGCCTAATCACAACAAAGGAAGGCGAGTCGGATCAAATATCATCTCGCAGATGATTTGTGGCGGTGGTTTCGAGGATTGTCACCAAGCCTTGTGTCAACGGTATGTTTGGTATCGTAATTAAATGGCACTAGCCGACCAATTTTCATATACAAACATCGGAAGAGATTTTTTAATCGCAAAGCGATTGAATGTAACAAATGACGATTGATTACGTATAGTTGACCTCTCATAGGCCTATTTTAGTTGCCCGGTCTTGTAGGCAATTTATTTGACTCGTTTTTCAACCCATTTGACCTCATTATTGCACCCATGAGATTTTTTTCGGGGCTCAATCAATAAATCGCTGAGGGATTAGGATAATCGTTTGTTAGACAAGTTTTTTTGTCATCCCACCAGGATTATTATATTGTATAATAAAGTTATATACAACTATTAACGTAAAACGTTTAAGTACTCAACGAATGCTGAGAATACTGACTGTTGAGTTACATAGGATAGAGGATAAATAACGGAAAGTCAATCTTTCCAAACAAAAGCCTCTTATTATTAGATATTACTTGGAACCCCTACCCTTAACGAGAAAGCTCTGCCAAATGACTTCTCATTTCTTTGCTTTGAGGGGGGGGGGGGGGGCAATAAATGAAATGTACAGGCTATACGGCTTTTAAAGTCTGGTAAGCGAACTAAACTTTGCTGGTTTAGTTCTTGCTATATCGCTATCCGTGCCTGCTTCTCGTGTTTACGGGTGAATTAAGTTTATTAATAGTCATAAATGCAATGCTATTCAGAGTATATACTGCATTTAAAACATGACAAAGTCTGGTAAGCGAACTAAACTTTGCTAGTTTAGTTCTTGCTATATCGCTGTCCGTGGCTGCCTCGCGTGTTTACGGATGAATAAAGTAATGTCCTGTCTTCGCATCCACAGCTAACTGTCCTATACTGTCATAATCTTAACACAGATTCATTCGACATAGCTCCCCACGAGCTCAGTTCTTCATTTTTGCAATCGCACAACTGTGGACAACACAAGAGCAATGCCTCCATTGATAGCAGTTACAATCAAGGGATAACTAACCTTAGGCTAGCCATATTACGGATGTTGGAACAACCGACTATATTCAGGGCAATTTTCTTTGTTCAGTGTAACGTTTAGACTGTCGTAGCATTCCTACGGAACAAAGATGGGATCAGATCTGCATCCTTAATGCAGTTAATCGAAAGGAGATACTTTCAGACGACGATAGTATTCAAAACCCACCATATTCCTTAACATAATAATGCATAGTTAAGCTTATAATCTCTCTTGCCATTATCCTGCAGCAGAATACCTTGGCGATAATTTATCCTCGTTAGAACGAGCGAGGGTTGTTACGATAATATGAGAAATCCTAGTCAGTTAGAGACCTGAACGACGCGATAGAGTACCGCTATTTCAGTAGTAGTAACACCTAGAAGGGTGAAGGTATTCTGGAAAGCGGAACTGAAGGCCCGGTCAGCAGCATCAGCCACCTAATAGACAGTGTTCAGTGCTGCACCACTATAATCTGCAAAATGACTCTGACGGTATGAAAATGTGGAGTACATTTTCAAAATATCAAATGATATAGTTGGAATAAAAATCCTATTTGCCTCCGTCTATCCAAAAGACATACGGAGTAGCTAGTAGTAGTTGGTTGAATTAGAATAAAGTAACTATAGTTAAAATCCTTTGTTACTGACTGAATTTGGCTCTTTTCCTATCTGACGTTCATATAGCTGTTGACTGCCTAGTGTTGTGCACAAACACTATTATTATAAACTAGCGGTCCGCCCCGGCTTCGCTCGTGGTACTTGAATTATCGAAATCGGTTCAGCCGTTCTCGAGTTATGCGCTTACCAACACATTTTGCGATTCATTTTTATATATAAGAAGATAAGTCACGTTATGTAGTCCCGAGGCTTTCGGTATATAAGTTCTGATGTAAATCATAATTATATCTTAAAACCGAATTGATTAAAAGTAACGTACTTGGCTGTAGTAATTGCAGTTTTGGGACACAGATAAGCTCCTTATCATTTTAGTCTCTTAAGTTCAGTATATTTGTTTCCAGTACAGAGTTTATGACCTATCAGTTTTAAATAAATAATTCATGCATTGTACTGAAAGTACTAGCCATGTTTAGATTATGATTGGTGGCGTTGGCTCTAAACATTAATAGATACCGCACGGTTTGGTTGGATGTTAAAAATCTGTATTATAATTAAAACCGTTTACCTGTTTTGATATTTTATTGCCTTATTCAAGGGGTGACCTTTTAAATTTATTTCTGACCCCAAAAGTAAGGACCAAGTTCTCTTCTTGTCCGCTTGTAGCAGGTTGGGTTAAAACTGTGTGAGTTGAGACAGGTGGTAATTCTATGTTAAGATGATTCAATTGTGCTTCTACAGAGTTCTAATTGAATAAATAAAGGTTTGAGTTTGAGGTATTTTTGCCTCGTCGGGATCAGCTGTTGCTTCATTTTGTAAGTAACATCTATTTACTTATTGAAAGTCGTTACTGGCGCTTTCGCAGATTTACGCTAAAGATAGTGAAAATTGTAGTAACTTTAACTTTTCAAGCCCAAAAGGTTAACTAAGGTACGCTTGAACCAATCTCATAAGTTCTAATACTTTTAATCATTATGATTAACTTTTTGGTTCTTATTTGATTAACTTTTCATCTGGGATTGTTAATATATTATATAATATAAAAATTTGTGTGATTTATTGGTAGGTATACTATCTGCACACCTTACTCTTTCAAATAAAGAAATAAGTAATTACTTATGTATTCAAATTCACATTGGCGTCCATATATTGTACACCAGGTGGGTAACAAACAGGTCTCAATGAAGTAAGCTTCAAATTACGGTCAAGTGTTTAATAGCTGTGTTTTACCTGAAAATAAAACACATATTAAATACTTACCTATATTTGAAGCTTACACTTAACGTCCACCTGTTGTGGATTTCGACTCAATGAAAAACATCCAGCGCCCGACATTATCGTGCGCCCCGCCACCTGGTGGAGAGGTGTGCGAGAGAGATAGCATATATACAACGGAAAGAGAGGGAAAAATAGGCGGAAAAAGCTAGGTGCCTTCTCAATGAAGTAAGCTTCAAATATAGGTAAGTATTTAATATGTGTTTTATTTTCAGGTAAAACACAGCTATTATGACTTATGTTCATATCTTGTTTTATTTGGATACCTTTATTGAGGCCATAAAGTAACTTACGAACAGTAAAACATGTAAGTATATAGTTATAAGGTTATTCGTGTGTAATGCTATCGAAGGCTGAATAATAAATGAAAATGTTGCGGTGGAGAGCGTATTTTGTGGATAGGAAGTACTACTTTATTTGCTTCGTGAATTACGTTACTATTGATGGACTTTAAGTATAATTTCTATCGACTCAAAGTTTATCGTATTTAATTTAAAATTGAAGTATATAAAGTACTAGCTGCGCCCTGCGGTTTCACCCGCGTGGCTCCGCTCTTGTTGGTCTTAGGGTGATATATAGCCTTCCTCGATAAATAAACTATCTAACACTGAAAGAATTTTTCAAATCGGACCAATAGTTCTTGAGATTAGCGCGTTCAAACAAACAAACTCATCAGCTTTATAATATTAATTAATATTTTGATTAACATAATCATGAATTAATTTAAAAAAAACCTTATTGACATAATAAATAGGTACAGCTTGTAAATGAATCCATAGGCTACTGAATTAGTAAAACACTGTGTCTCATCGGCGACTAATGTAAAGAGCTTCTTAAACTTTTCTGGAGAACGTCCAAAGCATTTTGACAGCACTGACCAGCTATAAATCAATTTAATTTGATGTTTTCAAGAAAATTAATTACTGGCTAAGCTTGATGCTCAGGCAACAGTTGGTTAATTCCGTGGTGACCCTTGCTTCGTTGCCCCGTGTTTAAAATTTATATTTTTATGGGTTCCGTCAAATAAATACTTTAATATTAAAGAGCAACTATGGAGATTCTTACCGGTTCTTCTCTATAGATACTGCTTTCCGAATCGGTGGTAAATGTTAAAAAAATGTTATGACGATTCAAAAGTGCTTTTATAAGAAGTCTAATTGAATAAATAAATATTTGGGTTTGAGTTTGAGTTTATTCATTTCAAATACCTAGTCATTATAGAATTTATAAAGTACTAGATTTCCGCCCGCGGCTTCGCCCGCGTTTGCAAAGGAAAACCCGCATAGTTCCCGTTCCCGTGGGATTTCCGGGATAAAAACTATCCTATGTGTTATTCCAAGGTACCCCATATATGTGTGCTAAATTTTATTGTAATCGGTTCAGTAGTTTTTACGTGAAAGAGTAACAAACATCCATACATCCATACCTCCATACATCCATACATCCATACATCCTTACAAACTTTCGCCTTTATAATATGTATTAGATGAAAAAAGGCCGGCAACACACTTCCAATGTCCCTGGCGTTGTGGGTGCTTGGGCGACGCTGAACGCTTACCATCAGGCGTCGCGTCTGCTCTGTTGCCTCCTCTCTCATAAAAAAAATGAAACTAATTCGATGTTAAGCAAAACAGGTACTTGTTAATCATGATAAGGTTCTTTAAAAACTTACGTTATTTGGTCATGTAAAATGTGTAATCGTATGATATATCAAAATAATTCACTACAGTATGTAACCATACATACAAATAATTCGACATACTACTTATAAAATTGTACCTAGTTTTAAAGAATAGTTTTCCAAAACACTAGGACTTCTGTCCCAAATAGCAGCTGCTAAAATTTCTCGTTTGTTCTACACGTCAATTTACATTTAAAACATGGACGCATTTCATGTATTGTAAAGGAAATATGCTCAGTAAAAGTTCAAAGAATGTATTGAAGCAGATGATAAAGGTATGCCCTCAGGGAACATGGCTTCAGTTTTTATACAGTCGACTTGATAAATGGATAAAAGTATTTACAATGTGACTACGATCGAATTAGAGTCATCTTGTGACGTCATTGGTGTTAAGTACATAATGGTTTGTATTTTAATTTAAATTAAATACAGAAAAAATAATTTCAACTGTTATTGATATACAAAATGGATTTTTATGAAAATTCGATTACTAACAATATTTCATTTCAAATTTTAAAATGAAACACGATTACTACTGATGGAAAATATTCATTTTGCTACCAATTACATTAGCTAAATTGCTGCAAATCTACTTTTCCTTCTTACTTACGTTTTACTTTAAGATTAATTATTTTACAAATAACATAACTGATCTCTTACCTACGGAACTCTGAAACAGAGCAATGTAATTTCTGAAGAAAAATTATTTCGCCGTAAATCTTTCGAGATCACAAGAAATACTTCATTGTTCTTAAGCGGTATTGTTACTTCAATTTATTTTTAATAGAAAATAAAAGATGTCAAGCGTAATCTGTAATATTTTTCTAATGTAACACCTACGTTTTTACTTTTTACGTATTTATGTTAAAATCATTGAATAATATCTACCTACGCAAATGAAAGTTAAATTTATTTTTACGGGCTATGACCCGTATACCTATTTTTAAGCTATTGCATAGCTTCTATCGCGGGCATTGAGCGCGGGGACCGAATCCAGAAATTTAGTAACGAAAAACCTCACGCTCCCCACTCCGACGGGCGCGGCGGTGTGGCTTGAAGGCATAGCATGCAATAGCTTTACCGCGGCAGTCCCCGAGTGCCACACGTCTTTTTTTATTTTATTTTATATAGAAATTTTCAAGGAAACAGAACAAAGAATATTAAATCAGTGGCGTAAAGTTTTACATTGTAAGATAAATTGTTTTCACAAACAGTGTCGTGATTTGCAAACAAAGCTTTTTCGTTGATAAAAATAATGACATATCTGTGAAAAAATCTAATTGAAGTGAAAAACACGTACTAAAAGTAGCAAAATTGTAATTATCTTCTTCTTATATATAAAAATGAATCGCAAAATGTGTTGGTAAGCGCATAACTCGAGAACGGCTGAACCGATTTCGATAATTCTTTTTTTATTATATTCCTTGAAGTACGAGGATGGTTCTTATGTAGAAAAAACGTAAACATGTACCACGGGCGAAGCCGGGGCGGACCGCTAGTACATAATATCTTAAAACAATCTCAAAGTAGGTAGATATTTTAGCTAGAGCATTTTATATCTACACATATAACATGATCACACCAGATAGGCCCAAAACTCAGCATGTGGTAACACAATAAACAAGAGATTAACACAGTAGGTCGTCTTATCCTATTTTAGAGTGTTCTCTCTACCTATCGTTATAATACATACAGAGTATAATATCGTTGCTTCGTACACAATGTACTTTTGTCGATACAGCACGGCTTTACTAAAATATGTGCAAGATATGCAGTGAGAATCCGAAGGCAATAATATAATTTTGAACCGATTTGTTCATGAAAACTTCGACATGCCATAAATGAAAGCTTTTATGTTAAGTAAATAAAAAAACAAATAGCAAATCAAAGTAATTAATTAATTATGTCGTAAAAAATTGAAATTTTTGTTCACATTTATATCGAATTGCAATTTCCTATAAATCATACATTTTATCCCACCTCTCTTGGATATTTTGTCCACTCCCCTGTTCGTATAAACACATTATAAGGAACCACAAAACAACATATTATCATAACTAAATAATGTTAAACAGAATATCAATCAATTCAACGGCCACACAAATAAATCCCAAGTTTGTAGCCAGTGTAGCCTACAGTGTACACATCAAAGACAAACTACGCAATAATTACAAACAAGTACTGAACTGGTATCCGCGGCAAATTTAATTACGAATCGCGAATTAAGCAAACGCCAGCGAGGTCCAGAGACGGAATGGGGAGGTGGTGCTTGAGGCCTTGTACGACTTAAACAAATTTTTATACGAATTATTTGGTAGATGCCGTCCCTGCTAGAGGTATCATATAAATGAAGATTGGGAGGTATGATTTGAATGAAGAACTAAGAAATATAACATAGTTCTCTTCGGATCGGACAATGTCACAGACAAAGAAGAAGAAAAAGAAGAACTAAAATTGGAATTGGAATATTGGGAGTCGAGCATGCTTCGGCACGAATTGGGCCACGCTCGCACCGGGGAAGGTACCACACCCTCACAGAATATCGGCGCCATAGTGACAGTTTACTGTCGCGTTCCGTACGGTGAGTGAGGGGTCCGGAGGCCCACATCCCTTCCCATCCCCTACCCATCCTCTCCTTCCCTATCCTCATTCCCTCCCATCCTCGCCCCTTCTACCTAACTCCTTCCAAATCCCTTTGAGGACAGCAACACATCCACTTCCCCGTGGAGTGGATGCTTATGGGCGGCGTGTATCGCTTAACACCAGGCGACGCGTCTGCTCGTTTGCTATCCTATATCATAAAAAAACTAAAACAATGGTATAGAAAAGGAATTGTCGATAAAGTAGTATACCTATTAGCTGTTAAGTATAGCTTCTATGATAGAGTATAAAATACAGGATAACTATGCTGTAATAGTAATGCTAATTACGAGTATGTAAGGTGAAATTACTACTAGATGATAAACTCTTACAATGCATAATGGGAGGACGCTCGTAACATTAATCCACCAAAAATCTTGCTCGAAACGTAAAAAAATCAAATCGCAGATCAAAGGGCCGTGTTAAATCAAATACACAATCCCTGTTATGGCTGATTTGAGCATTTTGTGACCCGCTATGGGACGACCATTAAAAAGGAACGAGGGGCAAACCCGCATAAGTTATCAATTAAGACCGGTCAGGGTCGCTGCGAACTGAGATCGTAAAGCTTTTGAAGCTCATCAGTGTGATTTAAAGTGTAATGAAAGAACTGATGTTATGGGAACGGTGTTTCTAATCTAAAGACTTACAGATAAATTCTCTCTCCACATAATATTACAATATACTTGTCGATTAGGGTACGTGCGTTGAAATGCAGGTGAGAAACCTGTGATTGAAACGGTCTAATTTTGATCAAAATACGACGGTGACTTGTATTGTATGTGTAATTTATTTTTTTTCTTTTTCTACACTAAATAATATTCCTCAAACTGTAAGCTTAACACCAGTAGCCCAATCCATCTACATAGACTATCTCTACTACATTAAAATTTTAACAAAATCATCAGCTTAGTTATTGCTTGTTAACGGAATATGTAAAATTGTGTCACAATACAGCATTTAAAAATAAACGTAAACTAAAACCTAGTATCACATATTTACAATACGATTAGAAATACTGACCTAAACATATAGAATACCTTTAAACCTTTCAGAGCCTCAACCATCGGGGCTCCACATAACTCAAATCCACGTTTCGAAGAGCCTTACAAACTTGACATGCCACAAGCTTCGGCCTTGGGTGTGATAAATTAATTATTCAGTTCTGGTACAGTTTTAGGAATACCCGAGCACCCAAGTCCTGTACTGCGGCATAAATATTAATATGCCCAAGATGTTAGGATGCTGTTTATTTTAAAATTTCAAGTGGATACTGTCAACGTTATTACGGTGAACATGACGAACTTCCCCTTAGTATGCTTGTTTCGTTTGATGAGAAATAAATGTTTTAAGGAAACATAATGTTTGGTCTATGAAAAAGGTAAACTTAAATTTGTTTATTTTTCTAATTAATAGACTATCCAGATATTCTGTTATATCTAAATCAGTTTCGAAAAACCTTGTCCTAAGAGACGGGTTGTATTTTTAAGTGGGCACTTACAAATTTTTGTAATAATGTCGAAGATGACTAAAATATTATACTTAAAAAAATATTTTTGATAATTTAGTATGGGGTAATACTGCTTTTGTTAACAACAATCAACAACAATTTGTTACAAAAATCTGATGCATATTACAAAGAGTACCAGAGGCATTATCTATGTCAAAACATTAATTCAGTCCAATTCAATCATAACTATAAAAGTGTCTCTTAACTCTGGCGAAGTCGTAGCTTACTGCAACTGGAATAAAAAAAACCGAATTAACCATTAATGTCATGGCAACATTCCTTCAACATAAAGAATCACATGGCAACATACAACATACATTTGGCGGTTTAATTAAGCGACACAAAATCCGCAATTTACAAGCAGCAGCGTACTCGTTTACTCGATTACAAGCTACAATGTTCTCATTAATCACATTACTTACTTTGTCATACAATTCATAGCTGATAATTAAATTTTAATGTATCTTCAATTATTATGTAGTGCGCTGCGGACTGGTTAATGTATGGTTACAGCGAGATTTATTGGATTGTGACTGTGATGTATAACAGATACATCACAGTTTTGAGATTAAAGTTCTACTCTTCTCCTATGTAAAACATATTTGATGGTATAAACAAGCTTTTATTTAACTGGTAACTTGATGGGACTCTAAACTAACTAAACCAACGCGCTCATACCACCGTATATAAATGAAATTATTGTCTTGTTCCGATCAGTGTAAAAAGTTTGAATTGAATCTGTCCTTTTAAAGTGGATTAAAATTGAGTCTACAGGAGTCGATCACATAGAAATATGTCGGTAACGTACATACAGATGAAGCTAATAAAAACATATTAAAAATTGAGGTGCAAATTCATTACTCACTCATAACTCAGTCATTTAGACATTATAATTCTACATGAACTTCCACGAATAGTTCGACCTGCAAACTATGCTGATGTAATCCCCCTTTCCCATGGGTCGTTTTAACCCTTTGTGTTCCAGAGTGTCATGGGCAGGATACTATTAGAATACCTGGTATCCTGTCGCGAGTAATTTAGCTGAAACATTTATATTATATTTATTTATTTATTTATTATATGTATATAGATTAGTAATATAAAAAGTAAAAAATAGAACAAAAGCTATTTTCGTATAAGTGGCGGAGAGATGTCTTTAAGCTATTTCTTCCATTATTTTCATCATTTTTTTCACACTCATAAGTTATATTACAACCTTCGTATGAAGGTCTGAAATGCCAAAACAAGCAGAATAATGCAATACAATGTCTTATGAAACACGTGTATATTTACAAAACTCTGACACGCTTAAACTTGCCAAATAATCGATCATTAACAAAATTGAAATCAGATCCCTCGAGGCGAAACTGCGTGAGCGTACAAGAAATATGTTTTACCTTTTTATAACCCCCAAGAATATATAAAAGATAAGGCTTCTGAAAGTTTCTTAGACGCCACCCGAGAGACCAACTGAGTGCGGTTCTCTGTACATAAAGTGCTTTGAAATATTATTAACATTATGCTAATGTTTGGATTAATTGGAGGGTTTTAATTTGTGCCTCGTTTGGGGTCGTATTGGCCATATTTGTGTCTGGTAAATGTCGTTTTATTGGTGGGATTAGATTTAATGTTGGTGATTATTTGTTTTAAACGGGAAAATCACCTTTGTAAGAACATCCTATACCACATTAGTTAAAACTTGGAAATTCTTCACTATTATGATTATAATTTAATCTGTCTAAAATAATTCTTATAATACCTAACGTTTTAATGCGACGATGAAAAACAACGCCTGACAATCAAAGCTCTCTGTAAAAAAATATTATTACGAATACAATTATTAGGTACTACATTTGAAAATAATTGTTAGAAGCCCAAGAATTAAAAAGGGATTAGTTTAAAATACTGTTATTTGTGAGCATTAAAAAGTACTGAACGGGTAGTGTTGTGTTAGTAACCCAGAGTTATCCCTGAAAGTTGTTTTTGTATGAAAATGCCAATATGTTGCTCAACGACTTTTCGTTGTTGACTAACTGTTCAGAGAAAACTAGACTACGATTTTGAAATATTGTATGAAAAATATGATGATATTATATTAATTTAAAATCAAATTATTTCCTGTTCTTAGAAATATAAGTGTAGTACTAGCTTCCGCCCGCGACTCCGTCCGCGCGGATGTCGGTCTTCGCGTGGATGGTCTCCATTTTGATTAACTCCGACAATGACATCTTATAAATATCTATTGGACCCAAATACGGCTAGGCCTATAATAATACGCAACGTGTGTTCGCAGTTCTACAGAACAACGTCTATGGATAAAACTGAAAAATTAAGATTAATTTTTTTTCTACGTATTTTTCCAGGATAAAAAGTATCCTATTTTACGCCCAGGATAATAAGGTATAATTATACCAAGTTTCATCGAAATCGAACCGTTAGTTTTCACGTGATGTCTTCACATACAGACAGACAGACAGACAGACAAAAATTTTTTAATCACATATTTGGGTTTGGTATCGATCCAGTAACACCCCCTGCTATTTATTTTTTCAATATTTTCAATGTACAGAATTGACCCTTCTACAGATTTATTATATTACTAGCGGTCCGCCCCGGCTTCGCCCGTGGTACATATGAAAAATAGATGTTGGCCGATTCTCAGACTTACCCGATATGCACAGAAAATTTCATGAGAATTGGTCCACCCGTTTCGGAGGAGTATGCAGACTAACATTGTGACACGAGAATTTTATATATAAGATGTATAGAGTAGGTATATGTGCTCCATCTGCTATGATTTTAAAAAGCTATGTTTTTTACAAAGCCAGGTGAGAACTGAATGATATTTTTCCATTAAAATCGTTGCAAAACACGGAATTCGACGAATAACTTAGTAAACAGATAGTGCTAAAAGCTTCTCTATTTAGAAATCCAATATTAAACAAGAATTCTGAAACAAAACAGTTCAATTAATGGAAAACTGTAAATATTTTTTTCATATTATTGTTCATATTATTCTCCTGTCCCTTCTTATAAAAACATATATAAATTGCAATTCGGTACAAACACTTTAGCTTGGATAGATAAAATCATCATGCTCCGATAGCATAGAGTTCAATAAATTGGACCGAATCCCGCTGGGCCAATCTTATCCGAATTTAATGAAATTTTTCACAAACCACACACGACACCACTTTGTTACAAAAATATAATTTCCATTCTGCATTCTGTAATAAACCATATATCTGTATGTTACGGTTTAGTTTCCAATAACGTGGAAGTGGTAGATACGATATTTTAGGGTAAATACGAGTAACGACATACCCTTTGAGTGCGGGAAGTTAGGTAAATAAAATTATCAGTCCTCGGCGATCCTGGTTTAACGAAGGTTACATCGATGATTGAAACATCTGGACAAATAGCAATTTTAATTATACAGTTTCACCAGGCTTTAAAAATATTGTAAACTAAATTACTTAAATTTCTACGAACAATAATATTAAACTTGTGATCGGGAAAAATATTATTTCGCTCTGTATGTTTGTTACAATAAACATGCATTTTGTCCGCGACATCATCCGCTAAGGTTACATTTAAACAGCAGTTTATATTTCCAGCTAAATATTTTTTTTTGTGAAAATTTAGCTAATTTATAAGAATTAGTTCTCTCTCCATTATTTTTCTTTTCATTAGTCCAGCAGTCTCCGTATTACCTAGTATCTTCTCTAGCAGTATCATATTTTGTTTCCCAGGTAGGTACCTACATTATGAACATTTTGAAACATGTAAATTACGATAAAAAAATAAACACAGAAATATAATTATGTAGAATTGCAAATCCAACACTAGCAGCTGAACAATTTATAGATGCAATACAGTAAATGCACGAATACCTACGAATAAACACTATTACCTTAAGAAAGCTTAAAACACTGGGATCCTTAAACATAGCGCTAAGATTCCGTATAAACTATGATACACATTAAGTGCTACTAAAATTAGATTTATTATTCTTCTTCGTGTTAAAGTATTTAAATGTTATCAAATTGATTTGCATTTACGAGAGCTGTATGTAACTTTAATTGCACGCCTCATAAGCGAAGCGTTGAGGTGGGTATACTACTGTCACTTCGCGCAAAACATCTGATTTTTCAAACTTAAAATGCCTTTATGTATTACATTGCACTTGTAAGATAATACATACACACACATATTAAGAAAAAACACTATTTTTAATTTTAACACTATTTCATGATATATTTGATGTCATTTTTGTTATTTAAACTAGTTAAAAAACAGTTTAAAAAAGTTCTGTCTTGGACGTCCGTGTGTCTGTATGTGCGGATCATTTTTCTTGTTAACACGATAGCGACCGAAATACTTTACTAATCGAGTCTTTTTTTTTCTCTTACGCTTGAGTATGCTCAGGAATAGAACCCTTTCATTTTCAGGGTCTGATTCGATGTGGTTTAATTGTTATTAAATAAACAAAAATAATAATTAATAAATATTTATTAAAAAAAAAATATGAGGCGTGCACTTTTGGATTTTCCAAATTATTTTATTTTTCACTTTGATCAATTTTGGATGCAGTTTAAAATAATTTATTTACTTTATATTATGATGTTTGGAGCAATTTAGGTATGCAGTTCGAAACCAGGCGAGCATACAAAATAGACTGGCCTAAAAGCTCATAGGATATCCGTGTCCCAGTAGATGATGGTGATGATGGTGATGATCAGGCCGATGATGATGTACAAGTTTCTTTGTAAAAAAATAATTAAGCAACCAATAACTATACAATTACTTTGAATAGTCAGGGCGCATTCGCGATGAAGATGAGGTAATTAATAACTATATTGTACGAATATGTTTGCAAAAAAGTGTTCTCCCAACCCATAATCCGCATAGAAACACAAGTATGTACTCTTCATCTTAAATTCATTTTTTCTCCAAAAAATTGAATCGAACAAAATTATGACAAAATATTACAATTTATATTACAACTAGTGGTCCGCCCCGGCTTCGCCCCTGGTACCTACATGTTTAAACTATCCTATCTCTCAAGTTGGATCGAACTGCACATGGTGTGCGAATTTTGTTATAATCGGTTAAGTGGCTTAGGAGTCCATTGAGGACAAACATTGTGACACGAGATTTATATATATTAAGATATATACAAGAATAATCAACAACAATTATTGGTTTATAGCAATATGAAATATTCTAAAAAGTATGAATTGGCAACACAAATAAAGGTTTAGAACGTTCTTTGCGTAGCTAGTTAACAAATTCGGTTGTTAACATTTTAACAATAAAATTTACTTAAACACTTTGCTGACCCTTTGACTTTGGGGCGTCTTATTATGGAAATTTTGTTTAATTTACGACCCTCTTCCGTGGAAACCCTTTGATGTTATGGTCGAGTGGTAAGCTATGAGATTCGATAAACTTAGGGCCAGATAAACGGGCGATTACTTACGCATTTATTTTTTATTTGTTTTTTTTTCTCATGGCAGAACTAGTAAGTGACACATCTGATGTTGTGGTCACCACTACCCACAAAACTCTTATGGTAGTGCTATAGAAGCGTTGCTAGGCTTTTAAAAATACTTTCTTTTCTCGATGGTCTTCATTGTGTGCAAGTCGTGTAGATTTCTAGATTCGATGCAAAGTGTGCGAAACGGAATCATAATATACCTAATGAATAAGTCGCATTAAAATCTTTAATTTATAAATTTATAATACTCTCGCAAAAGAAAACCTGATTATTACAAAAAATTGTCACTAAAACGTTATCGTTTCGATATAACAAGAATAAGTACACTCCTCAGAAGTAATTTGATTTGAAACAGACTTGGTATTTAAACAGTTGCCTCGTGGTTTGGTGAAAGTCGCAAACTCTTCAAGTAAATACTTGTTTATAGCAATATTTTAATGTATGCGGGACGTTTATTTATATACTGTTTATTCTTATTAAATAAAAATATCATAAAGAGGAAAGGTTTGTATGTATGTATGTATCGTTTTCACGCATAAACTACTAGACTGATTTTGATGAAATTTGGCACAGATAATCTTTAGACCCTGAGAAAGAACATAGGCTACCTTTAATTGCGAAATATGTACCACGGGCGAAGCCGGGGAGGACCGCTAGTATTAAATAAAATAATTAATTTTTAAAGAACCAAGCTTTCTTCCTTATCAAAATTCAAAGTTGCGATACAAGAGTTTTATAATGATATTGCTGTCAATAACACTTATTATGAAGAGAAAGTTAAGCTAGTTTTGTTCTCGAAAATATTGTAAAATTATCTATACTTAAGTTACAAGAACTTTATTTTTACCAAAAAAAAGTTACGGGTTAAAAATATACGTACGTCTCTATTTTTTTCGTCTAACTTTTCCAAAAACAAACAACGATTTAAAATTTGGAATCATTGTTCAATTTTTTGTGTTAAAACTATTGTTAAATGCAATAACATCCGAACCGAATACAGAAGCTTTATAATATTTTTATTTTGTTTAAGTTTTTGGGCTCCGTATCAAAAACTAGATAAAATACTTTTTTTGTTTTTAAATTACCAATTCAGCATAGGCCACACAAAAAAAGATGTGTGAATAACCAAGTCACACTATATACCTAGGAGCAAATCTTATATATAAAAATGAATCGCAAAATGTGTTGGTAAGCGCATAACTCGAGA
>CAJQZN010042330.1:32216-88417 GCA_907164685.1 Colias eurytheme | reverse complement strand
GAAAACGTAAATATGTACCACGGGCGAAGCCGGGGCGGACCGCTAGTAACAAATAATATTTACCTACTTGTATTATAACCGGTATCACTTTGGTTAGAACACGCAATGTTATAAAATATATGGATTTTTATTATTGTATTTATATAAAGAATTAAATAAATTTGGATACATTTCAAAACTTGTTAAAAGCTCAACATATTTACAAACTTAAAGCTACGGAACTAAAAGACCTATATTCTGTAGATAAATAAAAAAAAAATAGCTATCCGCAGTCACACACAGGAATTCGAGCGAAATATTTATAATAAATATAAAATTTCCCTAGTACCAGAGAACATTGCCATAAAAAGGTAAGAGCACTTCACCATATATTCGCAAACGAAACGAAATATCGTAAAATATGATAATACATGCGATTCGCGACAATATGCTGCTGGCATTTGCCCTGACATTTTTATAAAACTAAACATTCAGAAATATTCATGTATGCCAGCGGGATTGACCCTTCTTGTCCTCCAATCTGATCCCTTATCCCGGTTACAAAACCCCGGGATTAGCGAGATATGTCAAAAAACCAGAATATCGTCGCTAAAGCCGCATAACGAAAAGACGAAGACAAAACATTTCAAGCAATACATTGCGCAGTATCTACCGAACAAAGTAAACATTCTTATGAAGAACAGGCAATGTATGGTCCGCAAGAAATTCGTCGTGTCGCAGTGAAAGTTGCGAATAAGACAATAGAGGTTCTTGCCCGTGTAAACGAGGCTACGTGGTAGATACGGCCGTAGGGATACCATGGCTTTCAAGCGTGACTTTTAGGGACATGTTAACGATTTACAGTCCCTTTGTATTTAACACCCTTTATGTCTAACCTGTATCTAGTGCTACGGCATTTAATTACACCTAACGCTTTTGTGCGAGATAGTAATCTTTCAAAAGGGAAAATACAAATTTTGCAATTTTTACAGAAGCTATATTATTATCTTTTGAAACTTTTTTTACATCGACATAACGTAGGTAGGTACTTTGGTAGGTACCTATGTCACAGCAAATGTCTGTTTGTGTTACTTATTATTATTAATATTAAAAATAATAATTTGTTGTTTTTATATTTATATTTTATATTTATTATACTTTATTTCATTGAAAATACATAAATACATATAACAAAGACAAGAATACAGAAACAGCAAAGGGCGGCCTTATCGCTAGGTAGCGATCTCTACCATTACGTTGTTATTTATCATAATATCATTATTAATTTAATATACATTATGTACAAGTAAATAACAGACTATCCTATACAATTTTTCGATTTGATTAAATTTTGATAAATTATTTTATAACTCAGATTAAGACGGTATTATACAACTTTAATTTCGCAACAAATAAATCTTTACCTTTGAGGTTGGTAACAATAGAGCCCTTTTAATATTCATAATTCCAAAATTCTCCTAAACACAAAAACAAGCTTAAAATAACTTTCCAAATTTTTACGCTTCAGATAAGTAATTGCAGTAACTCCGGGGCATTTAAGAGGATAAATTTCAATACAAACGGTAAATTTAGTTAGCAACTCGATGCCCTGGAGGCCCACGTTGATAAGGCGATGCCCGGGCCGCAAGTTTCTTATGTTACTGACTATTAGTTGAATTGGGCGTTTTAGAAAAAAGATTATTTATTCTTGAGTTAAGTAGTTATGTTCAAGTTAAGTAGTTTTTTTTTATTTAGTGGTTACAATTTTGAGTTATATGTTAATGCGAGTGTTATAAAGTAGTGATTATGCATACTTAAATAAGTTTATTCATGGTTTAAAAGAGTAAGAAAACTTGTTAATACTTTTATTCGGTACATAGTAATGTAATGTACATTTTCAATATTCTACAATGAAAAAGTCTTAAATAAAAAAATTACAACCAATACTACTCCATAGTTTCTGTTCCAAGTTTTGCAGTAGCACAGACAAAAGTTCATAACAACCGTGCAGGGGAAAGTTATAACGGACACAGTATTCAGAGATACCAAACCTGATGCAAAATGTTTTAATTTCATAAAGATTTTTGTTTAAAGTTCGTTGTATCGTTTATTACATAGAGGATTTAAGAATGATATTTTTACTCGAAGTTTAGTCGTTTTGTTTAAAAAAGATGCTTGTGAATTAGATATTAAAGTATAGAATTGTTTGTACTAACTATGAGAATAATAATATTTAGTAATATAACGTTCCGAATGACGCAGTAGTGAATTTATTAAGCCAGAGGGACTGAGTTCAGCCACCGTTGAAAAAAATCTTTATGCATTGTGTTTTTTCAGCAACTGAATGGTTATATTATATGATAAAATATAATACATGAATTTATACTAAAAAAGTAAAGAACGATATACAAGTACAGTTACCTTAAGCAGACACTTTTATCAGACACTTTGACTTGTTAGGTTAGGTTATTGATATTGACGTACATTTACTTATTTATGTACTTTCTATAAATTACAGATTTTTCTCATTAGCTATATGGAAATTTAAAAATAAATTAAAATTAAAAGGTCTTAATTTATAATACAAAGAGTATCATATATCACAGCATATATCCTATCATGAATCATGATAAGTAAAGTATCTCCTATAGAAACAGCCCTTTCCTGTTCCTATCCTGTTGCAAAAACAATTTAACAAACAAATAAGTCCATTAGTTTTATGACATCGAACGGTTCTATCCAATTAAACGACTCTTTGTTTATTTGGCACGGCATTGACGGTGTAATTCCTCCTTTGACTGCAGAACAAGACTATTAGGGGAATGCCAAAGATTATTTAGTTAATTAAACAGATGCGCCACTGTGATTGATGCATTATTCGCTGTAAGATGTTTGTGACAGGATTCCAGAATCTTCTGAGTTAAATTTATATTTATGAATAGGTCAAAATTGAATCTGGAGTATTTGCTCCATAAATTTATAAAATATATTATATTATAGTTTATGCTTTTTGCTGAGCTTTTCTTCTATTTTGGTGTAGATTCAAAATTTAATTTTACGTAGAACATTTCACATACGGTATTAAAATTGGAAGGTCAAGTCGGAGGTTATTAAACACTATTAGACTATATTGAAGAGCGACCTAGACGTAATAAAATGTGAGTACCTAATTGATACGAGTTATCGCTAATTGCTCTACAATTCAAAGGGGATAAATTAACATCAAAATTTCCATTGAATAAACCGTTAAATTATGTGAAAACACGCAATTGCGTAGATGCAAATAAAAGTACTCGTGCAAAAAAGTATTTAAAAAAATAACGTTCATGTTTAGGAAGGCGGTGTAAAAACATCAAAGAGCCGACCTCAAACCAAATTCAATATTTATTTGCTTCAACCATGTGTGAAGGTACATATTGACTCAATTAGGCATTAATAACATTTCAAAACAAATATATGGGAAATAGAATGTATGCCCTTATATGTTATTACGAAATGATTTAAAAATGTTTTATTATTTTTATGAACGAAGATGATAAATAAAGTATTATACTTGTACAGAGACCAAAAGGAATATACATAAATAGATAATTTATTTTCCTTCAGATAATTATAGTATCCGTGTAAAAAAGCTCTTAGATATATATAGAGAATAAAATAAATATCAACAATGCCGGTTTTAACTAATCAGTTTTACCAATCACTACTATTTATAATCTGTACCACAATAGATACAAAATCATAAAATACACGATACATCTGCATAGTTCTTAATCTTTGCCCCATTCGAAAAACAGATATATAATACGAGTAATAGGACTCCAAATTGCGGGAGTGACAGACCCTGCCATCAATTGTAAGCTGATCCCCTCTTTTAAACGTTATCGAGCTTATTAAGGACCAAGAATCACTGGCGAAGATTGTCTCCTGATTGTCCATTGTAACTTGACCCATATACATGAAATAACTTCAGCTTATCGCAGGTCACAAATAACTGGTTGTACGTCCGCTACGAATGTCGTCTGATAAGCCTATCATTGAATTTATGATGACGTCATATATTATTCCGTCTCAACATTTATGCCCCATATCGTAGACATGGCAAGGCGCAAATTTGCCAAGAATTGCATATAAAAAGGCAGTATTGTTAGGGGTAAATATCATAGGGCAGGAAGAATTCTTTTGCACTAAAATACGTGTGACAGTAAAATTTACGAAAGTTGATAGGTTCTTTCATAACTTAAACCATACAAGAAAAACGATTTTATAATGCAAAAGAATAAATGCATACATAAAGAGATAGTAAATTTATTTTAAACTCTGCTTAAAAAAATATGTAAACGTAGGTATTATATAAATATAGAGTTCCTTCGGCATTTAAATTACCTGAATATCAATAGGAATATAGCTGTTCATATTGAAAATTCTTAATTCAATACAGGTATTCAACGGTATAATGCTTTTTTAACGACACTAGCATAGATTATTCCAATACTTATTTCTGCTGAACTATGAAGATCGTAAATTGGTGCTCTAAATGAAACCACTTAAGACTTACCACTTAAATAAAGCATTATCAATTTTGGTAGTCAAAATAAGTACCTATTTATTATTTAACATTTTCACAACGTGTTTTCTATTTTACACAGTGAAGATGACCACGTATAGTACATTGAATGTTAAAGTTATTTAAAATGTCTTCAATTTCAAAACTGCTTGATTAACTCCGCTAAAAAATACAAGAAAACACTTTAATATTGTATTATTGTACTTATACACTCATATGAACGAATTTTGCTATTTATTTACCTTTATTTTTAAGCACAATAGGGCCTCTACCATTTCTTTAACATTATCCGAATTAAACTTATGTATAATTCAAAATAAACATAGTTCATAATGACCCATGTAATTTATTGATCACAATGTAATAATACACTGAAATGTATCAATTAATTATTATCAGTAACTAGCTCGGCAGTTCACCCGCATTGCTCCGCTCCTGTTGGTCTTAGCGTGATGATATTAGCCTATAGCCTTTCTCTATAAATGGGCTATCTAACACTGAAATATTTTTTCAAATCGGACCAGTAGTTCCTGAGATTAGCGCGTTCAAACAAACAAACAAACTCTTCAGCTTTATAATATTAGTATAGATTAATATTAATTCACATATTAACACAAACTCCCACTCAAACACAAGAAACAGTACTTTTCGCCGTTGACTTCAGACTTGGTTACCAAAAGCAATCTTCGCAAATCACTTACAAGGCTCGAGCAATCGCAGCCAACTAATACTGATTGAAGTCGATGTTCAGACAATACCAATATCGATTCCCGATAATCGAGTCGAGTCCATTTCAAACATGTAAGCTGATAATATGACTGACGGCTATTCGATTAAACAATTCGTATTGAATTTCAATCGATTTTGCTGACTCTTAATACCGGTTTATGAGACAATATGGCTTACAGTGTATGGAAAAATAAACATTTTGAATTCGAATTTCTATACACCATCATGCCCTTTGCTCAGACGTTATTTCAAGGTGCGATGCAACTATCTTCGCTTTGATAAATTTAAATTTATATTTAAAAATATCAATCTAAAAATTATTATACCTAACCTATTTATTGTCCTTGTAACTGACTGAGATCTAATAATTTATTGACTTATGTAGAGTCATTACTCATTACTATCACGTTCAAACTAAAATATTTTAAACAGCCCCCTTTTTATTTCTATAACAGATTACCTATAGTCTTTTCGCACTATGTAGACGCAATATATTTTATTTATATACAGTATCTGTCTCAGTATATCATTACCATTAAGACAATAATATGAAGCCTAGCATACAGGCGTGAGTGCATGTAGAACCAAATTATTTCAGTCTAATTCAATAATAGATAAGCTACAGCCTGTTAATTCTGGAATGTAAATTACACCTATGATGAAGTTACTTACTAAATCAACCAGCCGTAGGCGTCACTGAAATGTGGGGATGTGGTTTGAGAGAAGCGGAGCGGATAGCGTTTTAATCTTGATTAGAAGCTTAAGCTTTGCTGAATTACTTTTTTATAACCTTTTTAAATATTGTTATATTATTAGGTTGTTACATAATGCGTGTATGTGGAAATTTGAGACGGTTTTATTTGTTGTTATCGCTGTGATTATGGAAAAATGTTTTGTATCGATTGTTTTAAGGAAATCCTCCTCCTTTTTCATTCCTAATATAATGATGCGATCCTTTCGATTGCATCATTATACATATTATTATATACAAAACATAATGTAAAAAGTAGTTTATCAATTTGTGACAGGTTCAATTCGGTATCAAGAATGTATCTATAATTAATCATTATTTAAACAATTTGTTTTATGACAGAAATAACAAACAAACTAAAATCAGTATCTGCATTCATAAACTATATTCAGTCAAACTATTATTAGAATTGAATTGACTATAAAATCTTCCATGGTTACTAATTGAAGTTCTACGAAGCAGTCAAAGATCTAATTGAAGAAGTTATGTAGGTTGAAAGCACTAGAAGGTTAATCTAGTTTCTTAGCTGGATTAGACAATGAACATTGAATATTGTTATGCTGGAAACGTTTCAGACAATATAAATTCTGAATAAATAGAAAGCGTAAGGGTTCCTTTTCCACCAATAATGTGCGAGGAAAGTCATTTAGTTTGAAGTTTCCTTTATTTGTTTTTTTTTTTATTTTCTTTTATATAACGTAGGTATAATGTTAAGAAATTAATGGGAGAAGCCATTGGCTCCTGAGATACAGTATTTTACTAATTCAGGAGCCTATGGATTCATATATAAGCTGTAAGGGGCATTAAGATGCGTTTGAAGCGACTCTATTGGTTACTAGCGGTCCGCCCCGGCTTCGCCCGTGGTACATGTTTACGTTTTCTCTACATAAAAACCATCCTCGTACTACAAGGAATATAATAAAAAAAGAATTATCGAAATCGGTTCAGCCGTTCTCGAGTTATGCGCTTACCAACACATTTTGCGATTCATTTTTATATATAAGAAGATTTACAAACGCATTCCTCGCAACACATCCTCGTACATTATTTGTGGAAAAGCACCCTTAGACTTTCCTGGTATTCGTAGTTTAGATTGTAATGAAACACCGCATCAGAAATAGTTATTATTAAATAATTTATTTCAGTTGTTTGGCATCTGTCAGCGTAAAGCAAATGTAGGTACCAAGAAGCTTATATCTAATACACTGGAGATTTCAGTATGAACATTAACTTGTAACAATAAAATATGACCGTGAATGACGCCTGTATGTTTTTTTATCCCTTTCACACCTAGTTAGGTAGTATATAAGCTTCTTGGTAGGTACCAAAATGGTACCAAAGCTTGAACTATATAATAACCTACACCTATAAACCTATTCCTTTAGAAAACTTATCAAAATTATTTCATTTACTTACACGCTAGAGTTGAGCAACTTGCCTATATACATATTTTACTTAATTGATAAAACACTTTTCCACTCTTCCAAGAAACGGATCAGCTTTTTCTAGTAATAATATTGTGTGCTCCAATCTACTCCTATTTTTTATATCATGTGTATTTTATTTATCATTTTATTATAATATAGAACTCTTCTCTTTTAATTTTGTTTGTCAGTGTACGTCTGGTTGCCTGGAAGACATCGCTACATAACAATAAGACCGCCAATTATTTAAATGTATTCTTAGTTACATAGCCAACCGCGTAACCAATTTTTCTCTTCATCATCTATCTTGGGCAACCTGGAAGAGATGGCTGATAAGCGATAAGGTTGCCTTATTTACTACGTTAAATTTGTTAAATGAGTAATCTATTCTTTGTAGTAATTGTTTAATTTTCACATCAATAAAGCTCCATAAATAAATACAGTCTTCAATAATCTCTCTGCCACCATTTCATAATTATAACAGCACAAATCTAATTCACTAATTGTACAAATAAACCGGTATATTGGTTTGTATTGACGTGCACAGTTCGGAACAACCGATACGGGCTGCGTTCTGTTTGCTGCAACTACACTGGCTAAATCGAAATGGACGAGCCGTTTAGAAGATACGATTAAGATAAAATGATGGTTGGATAGATAGAGTTAGTGAGTAGTTCGTGTGTGCTATATTTATATACAGAGGTGATGTGTTTAAAGCTGCTGTGTGTTCTATGCTTCTGAGGGACAATTGGAGAACGAGAGAAGTAGATACTTAGCTTTGTAAAAATATGTCTGATGTCTACGCAGCAAAAGCTTTAACAGTTTGTCAGTGACTTGACGGTATGATTTCTTTAATATTTGTCGAACAAAAGTTAAGGACGTAAATTTCCTGCATTCGACATTAGAAGGGTAATAAGAAAAGATCTCTGGTTGATTAGGCGTATAAAAACGTAAGCATATACTTATGCCGTGAAGCTTTAGCTTATTAAAGTGAAACTTTTATTACATCGTCTCAAACTTTTTGGTCTGTGTAGCGCATGTCGCGTGACGGTCGAACCGTACGATAATTTTGTGCCTAAGTTTCACTTTTACCGTGGTTTCATAAAACCACACAACATTTTTTTATAAACTTTTCTTTAAAAATGTTTTAGATTAGCGTTATAAATAACGTAGTTTATAGTAAAATTCTTCTTTCTCACATCAAGCTATATTCCTAAGAACCAAGACAAATTATGATGCTAAAATTACTTTTTGCACAAAAAAATCCCCCCGATATCGTATCGTCTAGTATAAACAACCCAAATCCTATTTATTATATTATGCTAAAGAAAGTGCCTCAGCTGTACACGCTCCTTGTGTTACGATGTGCAGAGCGAATGTACCGAGTAAATGGTAATAATTTAAAATGTTTACGTTAGATAAACATAACTCGAATGTTCTGGAATGTTCTAGAACGTTCTAGAAAAATATAGACCTCGTTTAACTGTCACGATTTATATGCTCCGTGTGCTTTGTAGCACTTAGTACTCGAAATGTTACAGGAATTTCTATGTAATAAAAGTTACAAGTAAATATTTAGTTATTTATATTATTTATTTTATTATAGTTGACTATGGATCAAAAATATAGGTTCTTCAATATAGATGAAACTCTATAAAGCCACAAAGGTAAAAAAATCAGTGGTGTAGTTCTTTATTAAAATCGTAACAATCAAATATTAAATTTATCCTCTCAGTAACAAAATCAATCTTTAAAACATATCTTAGAGATCTTAAAACAAGTCAATAACTGCGTTAAAAACAACCGACTTCAAACTTGCACTTGCAACATTTACAAATACAGACAAAAATGTTCATAAAATAAAAACTACTGGGCCTATCCGAATAAAATTTTTATGGGACCAATTCGACACCATCCCGCATCGAACAAAAAAAGAATCACGTAAATCGGTTCAGAAACCACGGAGTAATCGGTGTACATACATAAAAAAAAAAAAAAAAAAAAAAAAACATACCGGCCGAATTGATAACCTCCTCCTTTTTTTTGAAGTCGGTTAATGAAAGGATTTTCCACATTGTACCGCAAACAATAAAGTTGATATTACCCCAACATAAAACGCTTACACGAACTTACAAGATTTTTGAACGAGTTTAGTATAACGCGACGTTTCAATTTGCATTCAAAATACGCGACATACACATTTTGTTTGTCGGACAGTTATTACAGACTAGCTTTTTATAGAGGCAACTTGGAAATATTTTTCGATTCATCAGTTAAGAGACTAAAATGATAAAAATATTTATATTATTTTCTATAAGGCGTCACATGAACAACATAAATTACCTGCGTTTGTAGCAGTCAGAATACTCGTGTACCTAACCTTATCTCAAAATTCTTTGAAGCTCATTCCTTTTGATGATAATAACTTTTCACTTATTTATGAGGTCGTAAAAAATATATATATCCATATAATATAACTTATATATTATGTCCAACTATAAATATCACAAAAAGGATTAATGTGAAAAATACAAAAGCTACTAAACTTTTTTATCAGTAAATATGTGCAATCGTACAAAACAAAACACTACAATTCCGCTAAAAATGCCAACAAACACTTCAAATTTCCGGAACTTAAAAAGCAATTTAAAACTCAACACCAGAAAAAAAGTTTATTAGTTTTTTTATCCCAAATTGGCGGGAAAAATGACGTATTTCTTTTTTAATTCCCATCAACATCAAATTCGGTAACTATATGAAAGCGAACATCTATAACAGTCCGATAATTTGCGTTCAATATGCCGACAACCGTGTTTTGTTCGGTCGACAGATGTTGTACAGACTAGCTTTTAATAGAGCACGCATATTAATTAAATCGAATGATTTTAACCTATGTTTTAGTAATCATTGCAGTACATTTGTGTCTGATTTTTGACTGATATACAGGATGTTTATCGTGTAACGAAAAAGACATTGTCTTTATATTATGATGATTATCTGAAATACATTGACATACTTACTAAATATTTATTTCAACTTATAGACTTAAATTATTAAACAAATTTCAGTAAGCAACATCGGATAAGTAAGTAATCGAATATGAAATAATAATAAAAAATTTATATTGTTTTCTCGATGATATGAAAAAGCTTTGCCAATTATGAAAATAGTTATATGTTCAAGTAATGTTGTTTACAATCTATTATGAAGTCTGTTTTCTTATCTTAAGCTCTGTAGTATCTGATAGTAGTAGCCTGGAGCTATATTAAAATTCTTTCATATAACGTACATTTCTGTGAAGAGCTTCTAATCTTATATTTAAAATGAATCGCAAAATGTGTTGGTAAGCGCATAACTCGAGAACGGCTGAACCGATTTCGATAATTCTTTTTTTATTATATTCCTGGAAGTACGAGGATGGTTCTTATGTAGAGAAAACGTAAACATGTACCACGGGCGAAGCCGGGGCGGACCGCTAGTCTTATATATAAAATGAATCGCAAAATGTGTTGGTAAGCGCATAACTCGAGAACGGCTGAACCGATTTCGATAATTCTTTTTTTATTATATTCCTTGAAGTACGAGGATAGTTCTTGTGTAGAGAAAACGTAAACATGTACCACGAGCGAAGCTGGGGCGGACCGCTAGTAATTATATTATTGTGTGATTTAGATAATAACTTAATTGGTTTATATTAAAGTCAATTTATTAATAAATATGACCTATATTGCTATTGAAAAATATAATTAATACATGTAAATTCGTGTCAAATAAAAAACGAATTAACCAAACCCGCGACCTGCAACATGTCAAGCAATAAATGACAATTGTGCTATAAAAATGTAAATGGCGTCGCGTCGATCCTTCATTTCACTGATCACAATTTAATGGAAAAATTTATTTTATGTCTCAATTTTATTACGCTACGTCTGATCTCGAGTAATTCGCGTCGGAAAAGATAAATTCCGAATGGATTTCAATCACGCTCTATGGTCCTTTTTATGTATTGGCACAATTTTGTTATCCGATAGACTCATTATTCAAATGTTTTAATCAGCAGGCTTTGTTATTTGAGTGTATTGTAATTCTGATTTTTTGGGAATTTTTCTTTGTCGGGAATAAAGAATGATTATGAATAATCATTATGAAAAATCATTATTCATGATTATGAATAATCATTCTGAAATGTAGCAGTGACTAACCTATATATTATTATAATAAGGCGTTATACATTCAAATTTTGTTAATTGCTGATTGTGTTGTCTCTGTTATAGACAATATTACACTATATTTAAAATAATCCCGCTGTTATAGAAACTTATTTCTCTTTCTGTTTCCTTTTTCCACTACTCTGCATACGAACTCCTAAAAAGAACCCAGATATTAAACATTACAACCTAGATACTAAGTATTACGTATTTCACAGAATATTATTTCCCCCTCACCATTCCACAAATCTACAATCTCACCTAAATATTTAGTTAACAACCCTCTACAGCTATTTACTCTGTGCCTACTTGCATTTGCATGTATGTAATTAAATGTCTGTTTGTTTTTCAGCATTGTCGTAACGCTCGGACCGTCTTTGTAGCTAATTAAAGCCAATGACATATTTATTCGCACCTGGATTGGATAAACTGTGATTTTCAATTTTGGTATGGGCTGTTTTGCCTTTTCGTTAGTGCATTTTTTAGATTTATTTACTTTCGTTCAGAGAAAACCTGTTTGTTGCGATGAGATCTTACATTTATATCTGTAAATTGAAACTTTTTAATGGTAGAATTGAACTTCTGGGATACCTTCATAAAAAAGGATTGGTTTCAACACAAACTTTTATAATAACAGTTGACATAAAACTTCACCGATAAGCCTAAATTATAATTTGGTGAGATTTGTGTTACTCAAATTTTGCTTATTGATAAAAAAGATAAAGCGCATGCATTCCCTTACCGGAAAATTTACAATTGTATCAGTTGCAAAAGGATTTATAATAACACCAATTAAACAAGGAACGAGAACAACAAAATTACTCCGCATGAAATTTCATCGAATAATATTGAAATATATTTTTCCCAGTAAAAAATTGGGGTAAAATAAAAGAATTATTATACCAGGTAAACAGGGAACACAGAGAGATTCACGTTTAAACGCATATCCTAACAAAATCGAAAAAAAACACTTGTAAATAAAGCCAGACATTGTCTGACAGTATAATAAATAGCAAGATAAGCAAGAGATAAAATTTAAATAAATATTACAAACGAGCTTGAAAGGGCTATTAAATCAAATCCAATTGTACCAGGGTAGCAGGAACTACGCAGAGATAAGTGGCCGAGTGTCAACGTTGAATGCGCATCATTTCGACGTTTAATATCTCATTCAAGAAGGCTTCCATCTTCGCATAAATCTTTGGAGGGCCATCGTCGAAATCCTGATGGCTCTAACGGCATCTCGAATTAATGCAATTCGATTGCTTTTTGAAATTCATGAGTCCCTCTCGAGTGGAGAGCATCTTAATATTACTATGATCGTGTTTTAATCGATATTAAACCGATTGCGGACACGATTCCTCGTACACTGGACTAGGAGTTAAATCGATCATCTTAGAGAGGATTATGAATTGCGAATCTCATCTTTAATAATAAATGATTAATGATCAAGGTGTATTCAGATTGTAGCGATTTAAGAAGCTTAGTAAATTATTATTTATTTTTGTAGTTGTTATTACTTTGGATTATAAATGGAATTTTCGAAGTATATTTGAAACGATTATAAAGATATCAGATATCAATCAGCAGCAATTAAAAATGTGTCTGTGAAACACATTTTGACAGTATATTTAATTTTCTAACGGCAACATTATGAAACTTATTGGTGACATGTAACAGAAAATTATTTCTGTTACATGTAAGCATGCATTAGCATGCTTCTATTTTCCTTCCTGTTCCTTAAAAATTGCTTATGAATACATTAAAGTTGTTCATAAATATTAACTGCCTCAACTACATCCCAGATAATGCTGTTAATGTTTTAGATCCGTATAATCCGAATAATTAATCCAGTAATACTTACTTCAATCAACCTTTCACCTTTCGCATTTAGAACACTAACAAATATTTTGAATGAGAATGGAATTCAATATTTGCTCCGTTTCGAGCTGAATGCTAACGGGTAATTATGTTTAAAAAATTCTTAGAAGGTTCCATCCCGATAAAAGCCTTTTCAGATACCGTATACGGCTAAGACACCCGATTCTCTCGCGAAATTAGCAGTTTGGCAGGTAAATAGACAGGGGCCGTTTTATCTTACGTATGCTCAAGAAACGGGATCCCCTTTTCGATAATCGAATTTGAAACGTTCTTTTCGATACGGTTGCTAGTTTTAAAATTTGATTTTAAAAAAGAAATTCACTTTTATTCAATAGGTACATAACAATATAACTTATGTAACATGAGATCATCTTGTAAATGCATTATTATTTTATTTGCAACTAGCTAACGAACCGCGGCTTCGCCCGCTTTGTCTAAATCCTAATAAATTATATACTAAAACCTTTCCCTTGAATCACTCTATCTATTAAAAAAAAACCGCATCAAAATCCGTTGGTCGGTGGTAAATTTAAAGAATGTAATGACGATTCAAAAGTGCTTCTGGAAGAAGTCTAATTGAATAAATAAATGTTTGAGTTTGAGTTTGAGTTTGAGTTGTTTAGTTTTAAAGATTAAAGCATACAAAGCGATGTAAGGACAGAGAAAGCGACTTTGTTTTATACTATGTAGTGATAATATTTGGAATAAATCACTAGGTAACTAGTTCAAACTAAGGGAGTGGTTAAACTTAAATCTGGTCCTTCGAGGCGGTAATGTTAAGTGAAATGGTTTTATTACGTTGATTACGGGGGTTTTTGAGCGGTCGGTAATGGCCGGAAATGACGTCAGGGTAACGCGGCGCATGCTTTTAATGAAAACCGAGCACTCATGTTGGGCCAGGAAGTTAGAGGAATTATCGATAGAACTACTAGGTACCAGAATATAATTTATATATTCTTGCATTCATTTATATCACTCGGCAATAAATACCTATATCTATTTATTTCTTTCAAATGCAAATCGTAAAACATATAAAAACAATAATATAAAAAGGCAAGGTTCTCAATATATTTTGAATCTGTTTGTATATTTTTCCTTATTATTTATGCTTCAATAATAATTACATACATTTTTGCACTTAAACTATACGGCGCGACTCGCGGTCATCTGTTACCTACTTCTTAACACATCATAAACCTATAAATTTACAACTATAGCATTTGAATGCCATAAAACCAAAAATATCACTTTCAACATCATAAACCTTTTAAAATTAATTTTCAATAAAGTTTAACAGAATAAGTGAATAAGTTGTGACTCCATTAAATTAACATAATATCCTGCATAGAAATTAAATCGCCATTTTCCTGGCCTCGCGATCTTTAAACGCTGGGAAATGGGATGTTAAGATAAAAATGATTGTAACACACTGCACGTATCACATCACAGATTGTTTCCTTGCTTTTTTCTTACTTTATTTTCTTCTCTACAACATCTAGTTCAAACTTTTTCTACATTTTACAATGACGCATAAGCCTTTGAATGGTTTCTCTTCTACGTTACAGAATAAGCAATAACCACGTTGTATAGAAACTTTGATTCGATTTAAGTTATGAGAAAGACGTGCCTTAGAACTAGAATATATACAGGGTTACTTGTAAAACACCAGCAACCTCGCAGGACTAGATAGCTAACATCATAAGTAACAACATTTGTTCTACGACTTTTGGCATAAGGCAATCAATTATTTTTAAATGATTTTTTAAGCTTTTATTGTACTCTCCTTACATTTGTAAGTCTATGTTCTATTCACTATCGAAAGGACGACGCGACGCCCCCTTCCCCCTCTCGTTCGCTTCTTGTTTTATGTATTTTTTGGGATGCGCGTAGAGTTTATAATATTCAAACGAAAAATTAAATGAATATTTATTTTTGTATGAAAATAAAATCTAACAAATTATCAAAAGTCGTAGAACAAATGTTGTTGCTTATGATGTTACCTATCTTGTCCTGCGAGGTTGCTGGTGTTTTACAAGTAACCCTGTATACTAGAATATTCTTTCTAATATTATGCTATCATTCAATAAAAAGACTCTCTAGATTCTCGTTTTGTGTGGACATGGCGCGTCACATGCACTTTCCTCGGCCGAGCTACATTAACGCCACGATATTATGAAGACTTTTCTAAACAATCATATAATTTTTTCTTGGCTCTTATTTACGAGTCATCGGGCCTTTCTACCATTGCGCGGTTAGCATTATCTTTCCTGAAAAGCAGTCACTCTAATAAACGAGTAAATTAGTCATCTAGATATAAAATAGGTCAATGTACCACTTACAGTAGAATAATAACACAAAAATAACATATCTAGCTAAACAATTCAGAGCGCCAAAAACGCATGATCCCCAAAAAATTAAGCCCAACATACAACATCAACTATCATTAAAAAACACAAAGGCACGATGACATCAAAAAGCTTTTCGCCCGGATTTATTTAGTTTTGAAACTTACTCCCCCGGTAATACGGTATATTTTATCCTGAGCACGCTTGATGCCTGCTTTAACGTACATTTCGAGAAATAAGTTGTCATAATAACACATGGCATGAAGTGCTTTATGTAGAGAGCTCGTAAAGTGAACGTATACGGGGGAAGATTTCAAGCGGTACTGTTTCATTTAACTTGCATTTATTATTTTCTCAAACATCAAATACTTGTATATTTCCATTAATAACTCTTGTTTGAATTCAAATTATGTTTACATTCTAAAGGAACGTTGAGTTTTCCACTTTACAAAATTTCTGCTGCTTTACAAAGATATGATTAATATATACGAAGCAGTTATTAACTGTCTAATTTTGCCCATGTTAACAATTTATAACTTTACTTAAATAATATCACATACATATATATGTACATATTATACAATATCTTACTTTATCTAACCTTCATCCTCGGTTGACCTGTGCAGGTATACCTGTGCGATAAACCAATGGTAGACTGTAGCGTGTTTATATGTACAATGTACATTACGCCTTCATAACGCCGCTGTCGCGTACAAAACGTATTCCCGTATATTCCTCGCAATGACACGATGTCGGCTCCAATTTGCTTCCAACTAAAAAGCCATTTATTTATATGGAATAAGATAAACGGAGTGGACGTGATACAAAGAGAAAAACACCGGTTAGAATACGTACGTGTTAATGCTCAAAATTAAAATGAGCGTAAAGCCGCGGGCGTTTTCGTTATTTTGCGAGTGGTGTGTGGTTGGATTCAGAAATACATTCTCTAGGGTTATTTTTGGACGATTTCAGCTGGTCATTAAACTTTTAAGAAAATTAAAACTACAATTAATAGAGTGGAAAAGTACCTATAAACTATTGAAAATATTTGTTGTCATTTTATGCGTTACGATTATTAAAGATAGTAAATTCTCACATAATAATAATATACTTATGCTTGGTCCAGAAGATCTCTGACACTATTTGTTTTCGTTATCTTCTTATATATAAAAATGAATCGCAAAATGTGTTGGTAAGCGCATAACTCGAGAACGGCTGAACCGATTTCGATAATTCTTTTTTTATTATATTCCTTGAAGTATGAGGATGGTTTTTATGTAGAGAAAACGTAAACATGTACCACGGGCGAAGCCGGGGCGGACCGCTAGTATTTAATAAGTTTTTAAAGATTAAGCAGTATTTAATTCTGAAATATTGTAAAACGTTCAGAAGATATCTATCACAATTGAATGGGATTTGAAAATGCAGCTAAATATGAAATGATATCTGCAATCTGTTTGCTCTCAAAAAAGTTCTTATAAAGTACAAAATTCATAAATTCATAAGAAATGTACTTAAAAATTTAAATAAAAATAAAGCGCCTTTAAATAGTAACTTCTTAGAAAAATCTAACCTGAAAATGCGCGACATTTTCCTGAAATTTTAATTTACATCGCAATCTTGGTCCGAGTGTGACTTAAATTTAGTCGCAAAATTATTTAAACAACACAACGAATACTATTAAACGAGGATATTTAAAATAAAACGTTCATGTTCTACATTATCTAAGTTGCTCTAGTAAAGTATACTGGGGGTATTTCATTTGCTTATGAATTGTTTGAATTTCAGTAGATTCTGTGTATTTTTTTACTCCTTTACGTACCTTAGGTGCCGATGATATTATGCAATAGTTTTAAGTCGCTTGTTGTTTCTTAATTTCAAATTTAGTTACTATTTTTATAACAATCGAACTTTAAAGAAATATCATTTAAATTCACGTACAAATATTGTTCATAAAAAAATATATTTCTTAGTTTTACCAGTTCTACAGTAACACAAGATTCCAATATTACAAAATAAAAATAATGCGCGCTATCTCATAGCAATATTCTTTTATTTTCCACTTACCATTCAAGCGACTATAAACGAATACCTTACAAAGTTTTACTTTAAAACTCCACAAAGCAGGAGCATGCACAATTGCACAATAATTTCATTCCGTATTGCATGTAATAAAATTGTCAAACCACATCAAAGGGCATACCGTCTGTCTTCCAAGAGTCGTGTCTCAAATCTTCCGCCAAGGTATTCGTGAGATCAGTTTTCCAAAAGAATACAGCAATGAAAATTCTCAAGCATTTCATTTCGCTTGCGTATATGGGAATTTGGTGTACCAACATCTTTTATTAAACTGTGACTTTTATATCCGTTTATTTGAGCCCGTAAATATTATATTCGAGCGATATTGCCGCTAGGTGGCTTTTGTTTTTGTTAACTTGGCTTCGTTTGTTTAACGTGTGTCCTTTATTGTGAATCCTTGTTACAGTGTATCTACATTAGATAGTAATTTAAAATAATCCTTATTGATGCTGCTGCTACCTTATGATCAATGTACAAAAGCAAGTGATTCATTTTGTCGGACTATTTATTGAGTTTTCCTTGGTTTTCCCTACGGCTACTACACGTATCGTTATTTTTTTTCGTACAATATTATCATACTATTATAAAGGCGAAAGTTTGTATGGATGTTTGTTACTCTTTCACGTAAAAACTACTGAACCGATTACAATGAAATTCAGCACACATATAGAGGGTAACTTGGATTAACACATAGGATAGGTTTTATCCCGGAAATCCCACGGGAACGGGAACTATGCGGGTTTTCCTTTGAAAACGCGGGCGAAGCCGCGGGCGGAAATCTAGTATTATCATATTTCCATTGCTTTGTCGTATGTATGTCAAGAATGATAAAATTGTATTTAATTGGCCTTGTATTTAAATTAGTAAATAACTGTTACTTAGTCGTTTTAATCAATGTACAAAAACTATTACTGATAACTAAAAATAACCCGTTTTGATTTTCAATTTCTTTTTGACATTTTAAGATAATTTAAATCTTTGCCTCGTTACTTTCGCTATATTTTATATTGTTCTTTAATATATTTGACCACGTTCAATTATTATTTAATTCGTTAAAAAAAGGTAATCAATTTCTATCTTTTATTTTATCTAGTATAATATCTTTTATAAAATTGTGTTTCATAATATATTTACCACTTTAAAACTCTCTGTAGCATCTCCTGTGTCCGGTGGCTCGCTAAGTGCATCCTTGATGTATGGAACCTTTTGTACACGTGAAGTTGTTTAGATCTTATTTGTTGTAAAGTATAGAAAACAGAATTATTTATTTGTTAATGATAATTTGTTTAAATCTTGAAAAAGCATGTATTAAAGAATGTTTTATAAAAATCGAATTATTTTTTTTAACTTTAATAATGCTGTGATATTATGATGTAACATATATGAAACAAGAATAGTGCAAAACTAATGAAACGAGGTCCCGAGTTCGAGACCTGAAAGAAAATCAAAATAGAATAAGCAAACTTTGAAAGATATTTCTTCACACTGTATAATTCCTATACGTATAATTTATATACCTACTACGAAAAAAGAAATAATATTCAGCCTTGAAGTATGGAAAATTCATGAATTTCCGCGGGACTCACTAAATTATCAATTATTTTCGTGTAGTAATATCCTCATAAAAGTTTTCGTTCCACACTCAATTATTTAAACAAAGACACTACGAAAATACCAAATTTTAGTTAGTCTTTATGTTCTGAATATTCTAACAACAATTTTCACTGCACTTTCAATTTTTATTTTCATGCAAAGCCGTGGGTTCCAGTTAGCGCTACGTAGGTAATAAAGATATATTACCTACATGTTATTATATACATAATGGCTGATACATTATGCTATTTTACTGAAATACCTACTTGTTTTCAATCATAACATATAATGAGTCATAGCACATATATACCTCTAAGTATGCATTTTTCTTTCTTAAGATTATCCATCCATACTCCTCCATTAATAATATTATCCACCTACAACGAAACAAAAACTGTTAAGGCGCCGCTCTCCACTTCAAAAATACCACTATTTCCTTAGCACTCAGTAAACAGAGCATTAATCAGTGTCCAGTGAGTGCCGGCACTTAACGGGGCTAATGCATGTTGCACCTGCCGCCGATTTTTATCTCTTTTCGCCATTTTTAACAAGTTTGTAGTTCGATGTAAAAACTTGAGGAAATATGTAATTATCATTATTGTTTGGAATGTTATGCACGCTTCGAAAAGATATCCTAACTTATAACATACCTAACTGTATCGTCACCGATTCACATTCACATTCAAGAGAATGTGTTGTAGAAAATTTGTAGTTTGAATTAAATTTGCCCGTTTTATGTGAGTCAAAATCAATTCTAACGGAGTCGGTTACACATACAAACATATAGCTGGTGAAGCTAATAAGTGTCTTAAAATAATATTAAAGTCTATTGTACAAATAGCGTTCTTAAATAATTTTAAACTTTATTGACTTTAATAAGAACAGGCCCATGTTGAAAAAATTATGGATCATGTGAACCACCAGGTGACCTATCTAGAACGATATAAGAGCATAAAATAATAAGATTCAGCACTATGCCGTCACTTGTAAGCTGTCCACCTGAGTGCAGGTGAGAATTCGAAAGTAAAGGTAGAGATTTTTTCCCCTTGTCCTTCCATCCTTCCCATGATTTTTGTACGGCGTTACGGAATAATGGATTAAAAGCAGTATTGAAATAGTATGACACAGATACCGTACAAAATCAAATGACCAAATTTACCCCGGCAATTGTCGGAAAATAAAAATAAATTCCGACTTTGTGGACCACCATTTTTGTACGGCATCAATTTTTTCAACATGGGCATAGAGTACAGACTCTATTATACCAGTTAGTTTTTAGTGTTTCTGAGATTATACATGTCCTCTGAGTATCGAACCCAAAACATCCCACCTAACCCACACACTCACTACCTTTCAAACCTAATATTACGAATCAAAAAACAAATAACCAGAGATAGAAATTGATTTATCCCGAATAAATACTGGATCCTAATTTAGTTCACAAAGCACCTAACGAAGCAGTTAGCAATTATTATTATTTCTTTCTTCATCAGGATTACTTCAAAGGGTCCGTAATACGTAATTATAATGCTCTCTTAATAAGAGACCAAGGCAGATATATAGACTAAGAGCTGCTTAACATTTTTATATAATAAACGTAAATATTTCAAGCAAGTCTTTTTAGTAAATAGTCTGCAAGACATTTTTTAAAGCATGGGAAAAATTCGATCGAGATCCCATCGGGGTAGGATTCGAACTCGCGTCTATTGCCTCATAGTCTACGTGACCAAATATTGTTACTACTTCCTTATATTGAATTCAGTAAGTAATGTACCTAATGAAATAATGTTAGCAATTAAAAAGAGTAAGTAGAGACTACCGATAACGCTGAAAACGTATAATTTGTAAGTATTAAAAACATTAAAAGACGTGTGGCACTCGGGGACTGCCGCGGTAAAGCTATTGCATTGCATGCCTTTAAGCCACACCTCCGTGTCCGTCGGAGTGGGGAGCGTTAGGTTTTTTCGTTACGGAATTTCTCCATTCGGTCCTCGCGCTCAAGGCCCGCGATAGAAGCTATGCAATAGCTTAAAAATATTGTACCATTAGCTTGTTGGTGACGCGAACCCAAAAGGTTTTCCTTAACCTAAGAGCGTTCAATCCAAATAATAAGTTTTCACACAAAAATGATTTACTTACTACTCAAAAAATTACCACATACAAAAAATAATTATCTAACTCTCTGTCCACAATCAACATAACGCGCATTACAGCCCGCCCTTTGATTAACTAACCACATATTTATCAACAACGAGGTCACGGGTTCGATTCCAGTCACGTATACAATTTCCTAATGTGTCCAGTGGACGGGATCGAATGAAATCGGTAAAAGCCTCACGGATATATTTTTGGAAGATTTCACAGTTTATTGATAATGCCATTGTGAAATCAAATACGTTTGGATGTGGTATTTATCTTGGTAAAGCGAAGTAATATATTTTACCTCATATTACGTAGAAATTTAGGACATATTTAGGAAAGTTTGACAGCAAAATCACCTGCCCACTATGAAAAAATAAACGTTACATGAAAGAATAAAAAACTAACGAATAAATATTTTCATACTAGCGGTCCGCCCCGGCTTCGCCCGTGGTACATATTTCGTAATAAAAAGTAGCCTATGTCCTTTCTCGGGTATCAAAATATCTCCATACCAAATTACATGCAAATTGGTTCAGTAGTTTAGGCGTGATTGAGTAACAGACAGACAGACAGAGTTACTTTCGCATTTATAATATTAGTATGGATTTAGGAAAGTTTGACAGCAAAACCACCTGCCCACTATGAAAGGTAAACGTTACATGAAAGAATAAAAAACTAACGAATAAATATTTTCATATGACGACGCGGTTGGCGCAGTGGTAAAGTAACTGCCTACCGAGCCGACGGTCCCGGGTTCGATCCCCGGTCAGGGCAAATATTTGTGTGATGAACTCAATTATTTTTTCTTGGGTCTGGGTGTTATTATCTATATATGTATTTATTAAATATTATATTTATCGTCGCCTAGTACCCACAACACAAGCCTTAATTGAGCTTACTGTGGGACTAGGTCGATTTGTGTAATAATGTCCTATAATATTTATTTATTTATTTATATTTACAATATTATGAACTGTATCAAGAAAGCAACCAAGTGAACAATAAAAATATTTATTTATTCCCCGATAAACAAGTTATTATAAATTAATTTCAAAGAAATTGTGATGATTAAATATTTTCACGTAATATAATATTTTAAACAGGTTTTCCAGAATGTTCCTAGAACAACGCAATTCATTATTTACCGGGACGTCAAATGAAGAGGTTACAGAACTTCATACAAAATGCATGAAACTTAACAACTTTATACGTTTTCCATTTAATAAACCATTTTCTTAGTTTTACAGTTAATTAATGTAAAATTTTGTGTTTCATAAAGTATTTTTACCCTAAGGAATTCAATGTTTCAAGGCGATGTTTTTTATATTTATTGAAGTGAAACTTCTTCTTTCTTCTTTTTCTTCTTCTTTTGTATCCGTGCCAGTGCTTTTGTTGGGATGAGAGTCGATAAGATGTGATTTAGCATGGGATGGGATGGGATGGTAACATTTATGGTAGCATATTGCAACAAGGGGACAAACAGTACAACTTTGAAATTAGACTTAACTATTTTACAAACTGACCTATAAATTATTAGGTCATAATAATTGTCAGTTGGCTCATCATTTATTTGGCTTAAAAACTTATATACCTTAATAATTATTAATTACTAAGATCACTATTACGACAAACCAACCGTTAAAGAATTATATGTATATACAAATGTCTCTGACTTAATTTGTATTGAAACCGTAGGCAGTACTATGATAAATTTCAGTATCATAATAATTGTAATTCGTATTGAAATGAAATGAAATGAAATGAAATGAAATGAAATGAAATGAAATGAAATAAATTAATTTGTCCATTATATGATTTACAATTAATGTACGACAGATGATTACTATATGATAAATGATTACTGAAATTAAATAGATGAGCGTCTTCCATATCTTATCTAGGCTTAAAGAAATCAATATCAACACATCCATCAAATTCACTGCATCAAAGTTCCCATACTTTTACTATCAGGTATAAAATGGCTATAAAACTATAACGTTCCGGAAGCAACTATGCTAATTTTATGAGCAATAACACAAATTCACCTTAAACTTAGATCTAAACAAACATATTTTAGCGGAGACAATAAAATGAATCTGTTTTACGAGTCCGTATGAGTGCGACAGTCGAATTTATGTTGAAAATTTTTCATCCGCCATTCCTGTATGCGGACCGCACGTTATTTTGAATTTTGCTTTTGTTTCAACTAGTTGTTTCCGTAAGTGTTGTAACGGAATGTTCAGATTTTTAATAAATTCAGCTATTTTTTGCTCTAAAGTCTAAAGCATTTATTATGCAACTAGCTGCGCTGTTGGTCTTAGCGTAATGATATACATATAGCCTATAGCCTTCCTCGATAAATGGGCTATCCAACACCGAAAGAATTTTTCAAATCGGACCAGTTGTTCCTGAGATGAGCGCTTTCAAACAAACAAACAAACTCTTTAGATTTATAATATTTGTATAGATTTTCTTTTTAATTTGATAGTTCCTGATCGTTGTATCTACAACGTCTATCTAGACAGATGTACTTGATCATATTTAGAATCATAGACTAGATACTTTTGCTTCAGATGTGTAGGTAATTACCGCTTCAAGGAAGGTGAAATCGAATAAAAATACATTGCTCTAAATATGTAAGAAAAAAATAAATTTTGCCAATGCGCTAAGAAAGCAAAGTTATGAATTTTCGTTTTTTTTTTACACGGTCCAGTAATACAAATCTAGGAGAGAAATAAAATAGTGACAATTAGTTTACACGGTTTATAACTAACAGGAAAATAAAAAACGAAATAATATTACACATCAATATCATTCAACACTCCAAAGAAAAATATGGTAAAAACAAGTAATAACTGCGTTAAAAACAACCGACTTCAAACTTGCACTTGCAAATTTACAAATATACAGACAAAAATGCTCATAAAATAAAAACTACTGGGCCTATCCGAATAAAATTTTTATGGGACCAATTCGACACCATCCCGCATCGAACAAAAAAAGAATCACGTAAATCGGTTCAGAAACCTCGGAGTAATCGGTGTACATACATAAAAAAAAAAAAAAAAAAAACATACCGGCCGAATTGATAACCTCCTCCTTTTTTTGAAGTCGGTTAATAATACTCTGTACAGGGTAAATAAAAATAAATAATACCCTGACCGATGTTTATTCTGTGATCTTAGCAAGTTAGTACTTGATGAAATTATTCCTAGAATTGATACCGTGAAGTTAGTTGGAGTGGCTTCCTAAAGCAATACTTCGGGAGTTACTGAGCAATAAATTCTGTTCAGTGAACAGTTTATTATACTTCGAAACGGTGGTTTTGTTTGGTTTTCATTTTAAATTAATTTACAATGGTCAGGGACGTACTGATCACGTATGTTTGACGGTTAACATTAAATAAGTAATTAAAAAATCTATACTTACACATTTATTTACGGAAGAATTTTCGGAGTCTTCAAAGTACATAATAATGACGTTTTTCTTGCCACTGAAAGCCATAATTTCGATAATTAGGTATGTTATGTACCAGATTGTCATTATATACAATTTCATATTTGTGTGATAATTATGATGTTATAATAATTGGTATATGCCTTGTTTCTTAAACTATGTGATTATGCGTATAATAATAAGCAATCGCGCTGATATTCAAGAGAAAACATTGTTCATATTAATTAATAATTGTTCTGTATCTTCAACTATTTATTCATTAATTCTATTGAACTAAATTCGTTCCAAATTGGTGCTACGGCTCAACAGAACATACATCACTACATAGTATAAAACAAAGTCGCTTTCTCTGTCCCTATGTCCCTATGTATGCTTAAATCTTTAAAACTACGCAACGGATTTTGATGCGGTTTTTTTAATAGATAAAGTGATTCTAGAAGAAGGTTTTAGTATATAATTTATTATGTTTTAGACAAAGCGGGCGAAGCCGCGGGCGGAAAGCTAGTAGCATATTATATAACAATCGATTCTCCATAAGACGTATTAATTACAAATTAAACCTTCCATTGCTTTCCCAATTATCCGAACAAAACGTTCCCGGAATTAAATCATTATCACAGATTGCGGGTTTTAAAACGTGCGCCTTCGATGGCAGAGTGTAAATTGTAAATGGCACAGTTGATTATCTAACTCGGGATCGGTGGCTTGGCTGCGTTCACGAAATTGTGGATGCGGTTATTTTCATTTCATTTACTGGTTTCCTAATGTTCCGGGAGTATTTAAAAGCTTTAATTATTGTTAAGTACTGCATTTGATATAGAAAGAAGTCAAACACAGTCTCTTTTCTAGGCAGAAGAAATTAGATTATTATAATTTCTATATTAGAGTGAAAATTGTAACAAATAACCGTTATATAACCGTTTGTTATATTTTCTTGCAATGTTGATATTTTTATAAGAAAAATAAGTAAAGATACCTAATATGTATTGCATTGTAGAAAACACCCGTTATCAAATTAAATCAACAATGTACACATGATAATAATTTGTATTTGACATTATTTCTATTCCGAAAAACTTTGAGTGAATCAAAGTTCAAATTCAAATTCAAAATTTATTTATTTTTCACAATTTTTTACAAACTTTCACATAAATTGTAAATCCCCGGTTAACCTAGGAAAACCTGTCCTAGGAAAACCTGTGCGGGGTCAACCAGTGGATAGTACTCGAGTTGAAGTATAAAGCCGCATCCAAAGTTTACTTTTTCTTAACCCCTGTACAAGTTAAGCCTCTCTATTCTCGTAGGATCAAAGACGTAAATTAATAATGTAAATGTCTTTAAATTTGCATTCTACTGTTTTCCTTCCTCTTCCTAATAAAATGTGTCGTGTTTAATCCTTATTATAAATACTTGTTTGTTGTAAGGATTTTCTCGTTTATTAATTATTGTTTTTTTAACAAGCTCTTTAAGTTTCACCTGTAAGTAACAGACTCCTTTTGATACGAAATTGACCCAATTTAAACGAAGAGATTTAATTGAAATTTGTAGACATATTTTTTCTTTTGTAAATTTAATTCAGGTGACAGACAATAAATTGTACAGACTCATAGAATAAATATACTTTACAGACTAACACATGCATATAATAATCTATAACTATAGATATTTTACGAATTTTTAGTTTTTAAAGAGTAGCAAGGAATTAATTTCGACAACCTTTTTCACTGTGTGAAAATGCGTTTTTCAGACACTACTTAAATAGAATTCATTTTCTGAATATAAACAAATTTATAATAATTTATTATGCCTACACTTTGTTCGAACATGAATAAATATTAATTTTGTATCACGTTTGTAGAGATTTGTAAATATCGTGTGTGTAAAATTGTAAATTAATTCAGGAATATTGGTGTTGTGTGATATTTTAATACGAGGAAATAAAAATTATTATTAATTGCAAATAGTGTAAATATTTAAACAAATGAACGTTTTTGCAATTAACACACATAAATGCTTTATGTAGATACTAGTTATACCCAGCAGTTTTACCCGCAAACGTGCTCAAGACGAGCAAAAGCACGCATTTCTAATAGATGCGTTATTGTGATACGTCATAATCTACAGTCACCTACAGTTTACATCACTATCCTAGTCATAGTCTCATCAAAATCAGATCAGTGGTTTTCGTGTCATAGAGCATATTTAGCTACATCAATACATTCTTATTTCTTACAAAATTCTAAGTTTATAAAATTAGTAAGCTTTCCATTCTCATGTAATTTAACAAACGTCAACCAATTCAATCCTACTAATATTATAATTAATGCGAAAGTTTGTGAGGATGTGAAGAGTAACAAACACACACAGTGTTTGTTACTCTTTCACGCAAATACTACTGAACCGATTACTATTAAATTTAGTACACATATAGAGGGTAACTTGGATTAACATATAGGATAGGTTTCATCCCGAAAATCCCACGGGAACGGGAACTATGCGGGTTTTGCTTTGAAAACGCCGGAGAAGCCGAGGGCGGAAATCTAGTTTTACATAAAAACTGATAGGTATGTTTCTATAACGTGATGAAATAGATTAACATATAAATTATAAAATATAGAATCAACTCGCCCACGGCTTAGTGACTAAAGTGTAAATCCAGCCTAGCCGTAGGTTACAACTCGAAATTTAGTTTTGAATAATAGTTGGGTCTCGCAAGCTGTTACTCTGACTAAGATCCATTCCTAGATCGTGACTATATACCACAATGCATGTGTTGAATACAAGATAGGGTAGCGTCGGTGGGCGCGGTCGGAAACTGGATGGGTCTGGGAAATAATATATTAATAACCGAAAAGTAGTATTAATAACCGAAAAATGAATAGTTTAGTAAGCTTAGTTGATATAACATATAAATATATAGATAGTATATAGTTATGATGTAACTGCTATAATGTTTTTAAAAGTCACTTATTTTAATCTGTACTAGTAGCTTTGTCATTCTAACTTCTAACTACGTTCATCAAAATGGGCATACAAAACATATGTACTTTGCAATCTTCTTGGTATTTGTATTATAAAGTTAAATACATGTGTACGTATGTTCCCGAGGGATTTCCGGGATGAAACCTATCCTATCTCTCAAGTTGGATCGAACTGCACATGGTGTGCGAATTTTATTATAATCGGTTAAGTGGTTTAGGAGTCCATTGAGGACAAACATTGTGACACGAGATTTATATACATATATTAAAGATGAAGGATAATTAATTATTTATTACTGTCTGAATTATTATACTGTCTAATTGCCCGGTGTGAAAATGTCTTTTCAATTTATTATGTAATTTCACCTTAACTTTCACATAAACCAAGTTCTGACACTACTAAAATGAAAAGAATTTGCCTATTTGTCGTAATGTGTGAACATAATATATTATTTTGGAGGAGGATAACAACTCAACCCTGGCTTAGAAGGATAAAAACATAATGGCCGTATTAACATGATTAATAATTTAATTATTATCAACGTATACAATTTTTCTATTCTTAACCACACTCGCTACAAAGTTTGCGAAAATTAAAAAAAAAGACTCGTCCCAAACACCCACTTATAATCGAAACCTCCCGGTCATTTAATACCAAGGGAAATATTTACTTTAATATCCCGTCCGCATTTTCCGTGAAAGCCTGCATATTAACCTCTATTTACCAATCTATTACGGGCTTCAGAAGCACTTACCACCTGTCGGAAATTTTCTTTTAAAGTTTTTGCCAGAACATTGTTAGTATACTAAGGAACTGTAGTTTCGGCTGTTAATGTAATTTGTTTGTTCCAATATTGTTTGTATTAATTCACGAGTAATACGATTGTATTGGTTTGATTACGATTGGAATGCATTTTTCATTTTGTATGAAGGATTGGAATGACATTAAGCAACAATAATTTAGGTGTATTTTGTCACCAATAAAGGAAACAATTTAGTTTGCTTTAGAATATGTGAATTTTTTCTGTCTGCCTGTCTGTCCTTCAGGACTAAACCCGTGAACCGGTTTGAATGAAATTTAGTGCAGAGATAGTAGGAGACTTTAAAAAAGGTCTTCTTTTGACAACGAGGGCGAAGTCGCTGACGGAAAGCTATTCAATTTTGAAAAATTATTAGACATTATAAGTCACGCCCGACTAGAAAGGAAAATCAAAACAGACAATACCTATATACCAAAACAGAAACTTACATAATATAATGTAATAAAAATATTTTTGTGCCTATGTTATTTTTCCAATAGGTAAGCCCCGAAAAATATCAAGAAAATATCATTGCTAAGCCTATATCCTACTTGGGAAGTATTAAGTTATTTTAAAGCCGATTACAGGATTTCGTTCCTTGTTACCTGACTCTCAAAGGTTGCTATGGCAACGGTTAAAACTATTAACCGATAGATTGTGTAGTTGGTCGAATGTTCCAGCATTGTTCTGTAGCTAGTCATCGTATTTATTAACATTTGATTGGGTATAAATAATTAAGTTTATATTTGTTTTGTAAAAAGGTCAAGCATGGATCTATATAAATTCAAATTCTAATACATTTATTTGACACCAAAACAAAAATAGGTATATTAAAACACATTGATTAAAGTTTAAATCTAAACATCAATTAAATAAGATATTGGAAGAGAATAGCACTTTAACATTTATTTATTTATTTATTTATTTATACAAAACCATTCCTATCATTACAGTTTACCCAATGCGATAGGGAGGTCAAATTTACAATACAATTTTTCATTAATACAAAAAGAAAAAAAAAAAAAATACATTAATTAAGATTATAATATACAACCGCTACAATTATGTTTGAAATTCTAGTCAAATATTATAATGATTAATACATTATATATAAAGCTGAATAATTCATATTTTTTAATAATGTCAAATTTAAAACATATTAAATTAAAAGTTAAAAACTAAATTTAATTCAAAAACGCAATATTAGTACATAATATAATATAACAGTATCACAACATTGATTTAAGTACACTTAATACAGTTTTAGATAATTTCCAATTGAAAACATAATAATATTCCATTAATAGTCAGAAAATAAAATTCATTTATAAATCCAATATTAAAATAATAAAACAATAAAAATACATCAATTTAAATAAAGCCACTCATTTCTCAACAATTTAAATAAGTTGTAAAATCTAACACTGTATAATATATGTTAGATTTTGGGACTAGGAGTAAGCAATAAAATTTAAAATAATCTTTGTCAATTCACTCAAATTATTTGAAAAAATGTCAGACTTACTGTGCACCTCATTGACAACATGGATGGCCTTTGTCAAAGGGGCTCTAGACAGTAAATTAGTTCTGGCCTGGGGAACAAGTAAAAGCGGCGGGCTTCGACGTTTCCATACATATGCGTCCGGTACACAGAAACTAATGCTTCGTAAAACTTGCGGGTTCTGGTCTTTGCCCCGTAGTATACGTATCAGTATCAGTGCAAGTTGGCACTCCCTTCGCACTTTTAAATCGTAATATCCTACCATTCCGAGAACAAAAAGAGTAGGATACTGCAAAGGATAATATGGGTACACTGCATAAAGTTTCATGTATAAATATCTTAAAAATTTATTTTGAATTCGCTCCAACATAAACGAATATTTTTGTTCATACGGAGCCCATACAACTGAACCATATTCAAGATGGCTTCTTACCAGTGCATTATATAGTGATTTGATAGTTCCGATATCGGTAAATTCCCGTGATTGTCGCAATATAAAACCTAGGTTCCTATAAGCCTTTTTGCAAATGTTTACAATATGATCAGAGAATGTTAAATCAGAGTTGAAGTATATCCCTAGATCTCGTATTTGAGAGACTCGCTCTATGCAACTCGACTCAATATTATATTGGTGAAGTAGCGGTGTTCGAGTGCGAGTGAAACTCATTACATAGCATTTAGTTGTATTAAAATAAAGTTTATTGCTCTGACCCCATTGAACAATTCTATTAATGTCGTTCTGTAAAAGTTTACAATCCATATAGTTTTTCACATTCATGAATAATTTTAAGTCATCCGCAAATAGTAAGCAGGTCCCGTGTTTAATCACTTCCGGTAAATCATTAATCATTAATAAGAATCCAAGAGGTCCTAAATTACTTCCCTGGCTCACGCCTGACCTAGTGTAATATGGTTCAGATAGAAAGCCTTTGTAATCTACATATTGTTGCCGATCTCTCATGTAACTCACAAAGAATTCTAATAGCTTTGGGGTGTATCCTACTTCAGCAAATTTTCTTAAGAGGATGTCATTATCGACTGTGTCGAACGCCTTTCGAAAATCAAAATATGCAACATCCACCTGGCCTCCAGCATCCACCGCCGGGATCAACTGAGTCATGAAACTTAGGAGGTTTGTGGCAGTGCTGCACGCTGGCCGGAACCCATGTTGCTCGTCCGAAAGCATTGGTCTGATTTGCTGCTGTATTCGACTATGGAGGGCTGCCTCAAATACCTTCGCAGGTGTCGACAATACAGCCACGGGCCTATAATCTCTTACACTGGATCCAGTTTTATTTTTGGGAACCGGGATGACACGTGTTATTTTCCAACGGACCGGGAAAGTAGCAGATTTTAAACAAATATTAAATATATAGAGAAGGGGTTCGACTAACACTCTGCTGCAATCCTTGAACAGAAAAGCAGGTATACCATCAGGCCCTGCAGAATGCTTTGGCTTTAAATGTTTTAGCGCATCACTTACATCTTTTTGGCTAAAAGCCTCCACATGCACTCGTGCGCAAGATACTCCACTGGTCGCCGCCGCCGCCTTGGCATCTAATCGTGGTGGTACGCTGCTATACACAGACTCAAAAAATTTCGCAAATTGTGCAGCACATTCCCCATCGTCTAAATGTTTGTTATCCTCTATAATGACTGGTTGATTCGGCGTGCCTCGTTTAGACCGGATATATTGCCATAAAGATTTCGGATCCCTTTTGAACTGTTTTTGAATTTTATCCCTATACAGTTTATGGGCAGTCTCTATTGCTGTTTTTATTCTAGATCTATATGCAGCAAATGCATCATAATCGGTTTTTAGTTTGGATATTTTATATTTTCTATGTAACCTAGCCTTAACTTTAATGTCATGTATAATATTTTTCGTGTACCACTCCGGATATTTATATCTCATATTTGTTTTGAATTGTTTTTTCTTGGGAACACATCTATCAAAAATATCATACACTTTCGCATAAAAAAAATCTAGCGCCTGTTCTACACCTTCCATTTTATATAAAGGATCCCACTCAGTAGACGTTAAAAGTGCGTACATCAATTGAAAATCAGCCTTATAAAAGTTCCATTGTAATCGGTCATTTGTGAACCCGGCGGAGGCGGGCTGGGTGGTGGGGGCGGCAGCAGCGCTCGCTGCAGAGGCGCGCGCGCGCAGCCGCACCGTCAGCGGTGGATGATACGCGTCCGCAGGCACTAAAACTTCATCCGCTGCAACTACCTCAATTCCATCGCTAAAACCCGAGCACAGAACCAAATCCAACTGTCGACCTAAACAATTACATGTTGAATTTTTTTGAGTGAATTGACAATAAGTCATAAAATATTCATAATAATTATTTATATTTATTGAACTAGAATACAGATTAAAGTCACCTAACACAATAACTTTTTCATATTTACAACATAATTCCTCAATTTTCTTAAATAATACCATATACTCATTTTCTGAACTACTTGGAGGAATATATACAACACAACATAAAAATAACATTTTATTACCTAAATGTACAGTTGCACAAACCATCTCGAACACGCAGGAGTCTATCGCGACGCCGGGCGCGCGCACCTCACGTAGATCCAACCGCTGTGTGGCCACGAGAAATACGCCGCCTTGCTTGCGTCCGTCATTGCGGTCGCAACGTAGAATTTGATATCCGGGGGGAATAATTTCTCTATCTTGTATAGACGGACTACACCCAGATTCAGTTATAGCAAAGAGATCTGCATTCAATAATTCAATATTCACTCTAAATTTATCCAATTTCGTACGTAAACCCCGTGTATTTTGATAGAATATTTCAAACTCAGAACTTGGTTTATTCATTCGCTTTTTTATTGGATTTTCGAAACCAAATCCATTCATTAAATTCAACATTTACAGGCCAAATTTCAGCTTTATTCAATTTATCAAACATCTGCTCCGGTACGCTGATAATAAAAGATGCATAATCTCTCTCGATTTTATGTTTGATTTTTTCAATTTTTATAGAAACATCAGGACCACATACCGATTGCACGTAAGAAGTTATGTTTTCAATAGTGGTATTAGAGTGTAAGCGCCACACGTGTAAATGTTTCTTACGTTCAGTGCCCTTTAACGCCACAATTGACTCGTTATTACCTTTAGTCACATAGTTCTTGGTTTGACGTCGCTGAGTATTTTTATACGGCATTGATTTAAAATTAGTATCCGCGCTTTGTTCCATCATGTGCTCATCGATTACATCCGATCCATTCATAGATAAAGCCGATAAAGTCGCAGGTTTAGTGGCCACACACTTATTTGTATTGAAAACATTCGTACTTTTAATTTGACTTGTTATTTTGTGACTTAATTTTGGGCTATTTTGCTGATGGACAGTTTCAGCGAACGAACGAGAGGAAATCAGATTTTCCATTTCGCGCGATAATTCACAATTTTGATTATTTATTTTTGTGATGATTTTATTTTCAAGTACCTTCATAATTGCAATGATATTAGTTAAATCAGTTGTTGTTTGTGTAACTACATCTTGCAAATGCTTTAGTGTTTTTTCGTGGCTATCTAGACGGGTTATTATATCAGAACGTAGTCCTCTCAACTCTTCTAGTAGCTGGAAATCCATGCAAATAGTGGTAGGAGTTAATTGTGAATTAGTGCCGCGTTTAGTGTTAACATTACTTTTTGGTGTTGTGAATACGTCTATCTTTGGATTCTCATTCCTTACCGAAATATTATCAACATTAGATTGTCTAGCATTCGAATACACACACAGAGGACATGCCCATTTTTTTTTGAATTCATGAGGAAGCTCAGTGTAGGTGGTTAATTCCATTTGAAGGCATCTGATATCATATTTTTTCTTACATTTATTGTTGGAGCATTCCAAGAATAAGTTATCAGGTATACATTCCCGACACATATTACAATTTTTTTTATTAGACATATTTATATTTGATTCACACAAAAACACTGAGACAGCTGTTAACCGTGCAATACTTTGATAGGTGGATTTCACTATTCCGGGTGAGTTTAAATCGTGGTTATGCCCTTTTCCAGACTTTTTCGTTGTATTCGATGCTCATGATTTGGTGAAATATTCAAGTAAGAGGAATTTTGTAGATAATTTTCAAAAAACTTTTAGCATAAACTTTCGAGTTCAAACTATTTGCTTTCACTTCGCCAACACCAATAACTGATAATGTACTTTATAGATATAACACTTTATAGATATAACACTAACATTAATGGCATCAAAATATTACCACCTAGCTACGTTTTACTCTGGTTAGTAGGTACTACGCGAACGAAGCTGCGGTGTAAAGCTAGTATTATAAGGGCTATGTACTAAATAGCTAGAAACTAACTATATTTAAAAGAATAAAAATCTCCGCCAACATCACATTTATTTAATCATAATAAAAACGCGGTCAAGAGAATCAAGGAAAGTGAAGGATTAGTAGGAAGGTTGGAAGCACATCTTGAAGATTGAGTACGAAAAAATGTCTTAGAAATTTATTATCTACTAAAATTTGCCGCCGTAGCTTTCCAATTTACATATCCACTTTTAAGTGGGATAGACTCGATCTTCTTTTGAACAGCACCTATATTTTGACCGCCTCCTCGGTACAGTGGCTGACGCGTGAAAGTAACACCGAGGGGTCCTGGAATCGATTCCCGGTGGAGACGAAGAAAAAATAATGTCTTGGTATGGTATGACACAGAAGGCTGATCACCTACTTGTCCCTAAAGAAAATCGATCAGTGAAACAGATGTATAATGCATCTGCCCCTTACCCCACTAGGGGACATGGGACTTCACTTTTTATATTTTAAAACTTATAAAGGAACAAAAATCACATCACCTGGTTTATATTATATTTAGTTGAGTAACAAAGTAAGCATATGTGCCTGGTACAAGCCACATTGCCAAAAATGTATTAAATTCTTGTAATTATATTGGATTTCGGTTCAATCTTAACCGTTATGCTTATCTTGAAGGAAACATCGTATAACAAAGAACATACCTACGTTATAAAGTTAATAATGGAGAACAATAATTTTTAAAAATAACTCATTTTACTTTCTACTTACCCCAAACACGACCAATAGATTATAATCATATGAATTTCACTCATATCACATACTCACAACTACATATATATGTTATAGTCAAAGTCCGATACACAGTCTCTTCGCGGAAGGACTGGTTTATCCTAGGTTTGGCCAAAGCCATCAGGCAATCCCCGAAATACATTTCAATTTCGCCCTTTGCCTGAAGTATTTTTAGTCAAACCCAGGAGCTCCTAACTTTTCAGTCAAACGTCGAAAGTAAATTATTCTGTTTCGGTTTTGGTCTAGTCAATCCTAGAAGCGACTGCAATTCTCGGTCAAACGTTGAAAAATTTCTTAAGATCGAAGATGTGCCTGACGTTCGGCTGTCTCTTAGAGAAATCAGTGCAAAGGATTCAAAATTTGGTGGCCAAGGCTTTATAAAATGCCACTGCAATAAATAATGCTCTTCAAAATTATGCAAATGTAAAAGGTCTAATGTATTGTGCAATTCTAAATGTCATAATGCCTCACCATGCCAGAATAAAGATTAATTTTTCATTTTAATTACCTAAGAAATTATTAAAACAATTAACATTAATGCCTCACCATGTCAGAAAAATGATTAATTTTTCATTTTAATTACTTAAGAAATTATTAAAACAATAAACATCAAAATTTTAAAAATGTTATTTTTTTATACTTAATCTTATACAAACTAACCTCCGTATATTCCAAAGCATTTATTTATTTATTTTATACTTTATTGCACATCGTACAAAAGGCGGGCCTAATGCCACACGGCATTCTCTCAAAGCATCTCAAATATTGTAAAAGTGAAAATCACGTAAGCTGACCAATCAGGTGTCAGAACTGGCAGAGTTAAGCGATTCTTAAGACTTGAAAGCTGCTTAAATGATAAAATGCTTCCAAATATACGAAGATAAGACACTTCATACCTATATCGGAGTTTGACTCGTCAAACCCCGATTTAATAAAATTGTGTTTTGACGTTTGCCTGACCAAATTAGTCTCTCCCAGGTTTGACGAAAATTGTTTAGTCAAAGGCCGAAAATTTACATTTGTTTGGGCTTTGACTAAGTCATTCAGTCTGACCTGAGGATTGACCAGTCCAACCTAGGAGCGCCGGAGCTTCGGAGTTTGCCTATAACATATACACTATACAAGGTATATATAATAATATTCGGATGTTCGGAAGTTTTAATGATGCCTTAAAAATTAACTTTTCCATTGTTATTTAAATTTTGAACTTTTATTTTATGAACTTTTAGGCACAATATACGAGGGAAAGTTATGACCTATTTAAGAATATTATGTCTTGCCTGTATTAACTGTTACTTAAATTCATTTGTTAGGACTTCATAATATTATGATTTAATTACATTATTATAATATTACTAGATTTCCGCCCGCGGCTTCGCCCGCGTTTTCAAAGAAAAACCCGTATAGTTCCCGATCCCGTGGGATTTTCGGGATTAAACCTATCCTTTGATGTGTTAATCCAAGTTACCCTCTATATGTGTGCAAAATTTCATTGTAATCAGTTCAGTAGAATTTGCGTGAAAGAGTAACAAACACCAACACGCATTTATAATATTAGTGAGATGTAGTTTTGGACAGCGCCGGGTCATCAACATACAAGTAGTATGTTAAACAAAATACAATTTTTATAACTTGTTATAAATTATTGTTTACGAATAAACATTTGAAGAATATTTTTCTATTTAATAATTATTTATCAAAAAAAATACAATAATTGCACACTTTGTATACATTTTCAATTCCTTCTCGTCTGTTTAGGTTCATGCTAAAAATATTAGATGTGTCATATAGATTTATGTAATTGTACAAGCTGTCTATTTACACATTTAACATGCATTGTGTGCGTTGTCACACACACACACACACATAAACACACACACTACCTACAGGTTGTCTATGTATAAAATATGTAACACATTGTCACACACATGCACAACATATTGTTTCGCAGAAGCATGTTCTAGGATCATAATATCAACAATATCAGCTGTCCAGTCATGTATTGAGTATTATGTGTCCTGTCAAATGGTGTTTAGAATATCTATTTGGGTGTTATGGGTGATATAAATAAATAAATAAAAAATAAAATTCATTTATTTCAGGCCACATAGCCCATAAAGTGTTAGTAACATCTTATCCTAGTGTTAGTATTACATTATAATTGAAAATGTAGTATATTTAAAATATAAATACTAAATTTTTCACACCACTTAATTGTTTTATAACATACATAACAATTACAATTACAAAATAATATGTAGTTTAAAAAAACTAAAAAACACGCTTTTCATAGAAAACCGAACTAAAAAATAGAAAATTTTATCAAATTATTGTATTGTCATCGGTCCTCAATAAATCTACAAAGTTTGAACGAAATCTGGCCGTTTAAAGTGGGTCAAAATTGCGCCCAAAGAAGTCGGTTACAAACATACAGTCGGTTACAAACATACAGGTGAAGCTAATATAAAGCGTGTAAAAACTCGCCATTTAGGTCGCCACACAAATTTTTCATCAGTGTTTAATTTTTTTTGTAATTAATTTTTGTGTATCAATGTGGTGAACCTAATAAAATAATTTTATTCTTTGTTATGACGCAAGTGTACTTTTAAAACGTTTTACATGGGACACAAACAACGGGGACCAAACATTTATTGGCTGACCGATTCCATATCATAATGAAGATAAGAAATATATCATAGAACTCATAAAAAAAACATGCTTGTAAGTATAATAAGATTATACATGAAAAATTGTCGTAGTTAGTATCTATGAATTAAATATAATAAAAATAAAAAAGGATTTAACCCTTAAATTGTCACCCCTAGATAACTTGTGTTTATAATGTCCAAATTTGGAGGATGTGTTGGTATTAGGATAGAAAAGAGGAAAATGAAAAAAAAAATTAAAAATTTTAATTTTTTCTATTGTTTTCACTATGTCACATAAAACGGACACTGCCAATTATATGTACATATTCGAACCGTCACATATAACGGACATTGCACATTATTCCTGCAACCGTGGTACATGAATACAATGCACATTTTCAACTCTGTAATTCAAAATTATTATCAAATTATAATTATAGACGATCTAGAATAAGCTTTTCAAACATCTGTCTTAAAATGTTGGTTAAAACTTTAACGATATCGTTAAAAATAATGGATTTTAAAAAACTACACTACCAAAAATCACAGCCTAAGAATATGCTAAGAATTGGAATAGAAATAGTATTACATAGCCTGAGAACTTATCTAATACACCAAGAAAGTCCTCTTCCCATTCCTTATATTGTACAGATTGAAATGTGTTTGCTTCATCGTATGCAAAGAAGTCGTATACCATGCCTGAAGTACCAAAACAAACAGGAAATTTAAATCGCTTTTTTTTGGATTCTTTGGCATATACTATATCCATTTTCTGCCAGTTTTTTAATTTGTAAGGTATTATTATTTTAATTTTTCAACATAGGGTGGTATTTCTGGTAAGTAACATCATGCTGTGGCTGAAGAACCACTGAGAAGTAGGGAAGATTCATCTCGCACCACATGTAATGGCTGTAATTCTGCAGCAATAATATTTTGTTGATGATAAAAATTCTGACTTTTTGGGTCTTCATTGTGTCTCAAATCAATATGTCGTATAATTCTGAAGGTATGGTGCTGGGGGTAAATGATTGACACTGTTATCATAGTAAAATCACTCCCGTAGGTCTACATTTCCTTCAAAATCGTCATCTCAACTCAACGCCAGACTCTTCAGCTTCCGCCAGAGATAGGTAGGGAATTTTTTATTGATTGCCAAGTCATGCTCCTCTAAAACATGTTAAAAATAGAGAAAAATATATCAAAATGATGACGTTGAAAATGGACGGCCTTATTGGCAACGTCCGTTACATAGGACATGTGAAGAATACCCTAGTATATACTCCAAGTTGTCAACGTCCGTTTTATGGGACATCGTATATAAACTAAGATTTGTATTCCAAATATTGTAAAATATGTAAAAATTATGTCAAAATACTATACTTACAATCGTATTCTAACTAATAATATAACATTATAAGCAAAATAGCCAAAATACTTACAGTTATATATCAATTTTATCAGGAGAGTCAAGAGATCCGTTTTTTGCTATTTTCAAATGGTCACCATTCGCGACTGTACTTCGCTTTGGTAAAAAAACCTGCATGTACGCGAAGGACATAGCTAGTACCTTCCCAATATACCGATTAGCAAAGCTTAGGTCTGCTATAACAGCGCCAGCATGTGTGTAAATACTATGTCCTTTAAAACGGACGAAATCAATTTAAGGGTTAAAGCAGTTTAAATAATATTTTTTACGATCAAAACGTCGAACGCTGAAATTAGGCCATTACTAATTTTCATTGTAAAATATTGTATTACTAAGAAATGATTCCACCCTGATTAATATTTAAAGTAATATATTCCCCGTAATAACATTTCTGTTGGCTTCATTCATCTGCTTATACCTTTAACCATCGTTTAATGAAATCAGTGTTATAACGTTCATTGCTTGTTATGTTCGTGGCAACGATCTTGAAGAATTTTTCTTCAGTACTGAAGGAGCAATGTAAGACGTATGAAGGCAAGATTCTCGTGGTTTCGTGGTTGGTTCGATGGTATTAAGCTCACGCTCAGTTAATTCTATCCATTCAATCCGTTACCGAGCTTCAATTATTAGCTCCTAGAAGCCGGGCAAGTGAGGTTTATAGGATATAATATTTTAGGAAAATTTATCTACATTTTTATATAGAGTTTTGAGTAATATTGACTTGAAAATAATAATTCGCTTAGAAAGAATGAGTATAAGATTAAGTGCCTAGATCATTGAATAATTGTTATTAAATTTTATTATGAATTTCAAGAATTTATAACTTCCTTAATAAACTTGGCTATTTTTCGTAGTTGTTCATCATTTTACAGTTGGATTTAATTACTTTTAAACAAGTACATCCTTTAATTTCAAATTAAACGTAATATTATGTCTAAGTAAATTCTAATTCATATAATTTTTTATTCCAAAAGTCACCAATCAGAGGTTTAAAAAATGTATGAATATAATTAATATAAAATATCTCTACCATCATATGCAGACTATCATCAAATACTATACCCCAATACTATCATCAAAATTAGAAGTTAATTAAATAAATGCTTATGTTCATTATAACACACCTAACTAAATTATGTTGCTAACATGATAAAAACCTATCATAAAATAATATTAATAATTACCAAACCTTCCGAAACGAATCATGAAAAGCTCTAGAACACGTGAATTACCGAACGCCAGCAGCATGCTCCAAAACTCATTGTGCCCGCGATTTATTTTACGATTATCTTCAACAGTACGCGGATCATCCACGTCGCTATAAAAACTGTAGCATTTGTGCCTATTTCACCGAATTACCGCCCCATAACAGTTCCGAGGCTGGGCTGCCGAATTTCGCGTTTTGTTTGGTCTAAAACATGTACTTATTAGTTAGAATAAATAGGTATGTACTATTTTTTAGGATAAAAGGTCGATGTAAAGCATGCATTCTCATTTTGTTAGCGCAGCGTCTACGCTCTACGACTCTACGCCGTAGAGCGTAGACGCTACGCTCACATTTTGTTGTTCTGATAAAACTTTGATACGACTACTGCGTTCAAAATGATTTCCATACATTTATTCAAGCATTTTCAATTATCGATAGCCACTTGTCCAGATCCAATACAGCGCGTTTTCAACAAGCACTTAAAAATTAATCAGCTTTTTATCCAATTTGCGGGTCCAAACAAAGCAAGTGCTGCGCGTGTGGCCCTGTCTATAAATTACATACTATGATCAGCTATGGGGATGTAGCCATTCTAATTTCTACTTAGATTCGTAGAGCATAAAGACTAGGTTCACACTTTTTATCGTAATCAAAGTTTCGTATTACGTCACGTGACACATCGTCGAAAAATTATTTCCAATGTTCAAGCTACTTCTCCATATACAATATATCCAGGACAGTTCAATCAGCACTTAAAATTAATCAGCTTTTTATCCAAAAAGCGGGTTCACACAGAGCGAGCAACCTCGCGAAGCAATTCTTGCGCGAATCAGCTCGGTTTGTGTGGACGTGGCCGAGGAAAGCGCGTGTGACGTCATTTTCTTCGTTAAGCCATGTCCACATAGACCGAGCTTCCCGTACTAGCTACGCTAAGCTGCTCTTTGTGTAGACCCGGCTTACAGATTCATTCCGCTGTCGCTCACCGCGTGCGACAACAGCCCATCAGTCGCGTAGCACACTCGTTAGCAATAATGCGATTTTAACTTTCGCCCGCCAATGATAAGACCAGTTCTCTCTATTACACGAGTTTGCTCACTAATTGGACCACTTAGTTGCGGCGTGTAACAGTTACACTAGTTTATTTGTTAATTCCATGTAATGTTTCACTCCTTGGACGAATTTTGCGTGTGTTCGTATTGGTTGGTATGTATTGGAAATTTAAAAAAAATGTTTTTATATTCATAAATAATATAGGTACTTACGACAACTGGCGGCAACGAGCAAACGACCGGGCTCAGTGGCGTGCCATGACTGAGGCCTAGTCCAGCAGTGGACAAGTGTAGGCTGACAATGATGATGATGATAGGTACTTACTTGATCTTTCATATCTGTAGTATTCCATTAGATTTTACTCAAACACGTAAAAGTAAGTATTCTGCATAATATCTACTGTTTGTTTGTTAATAAATGATTCACGACTGATCATCTGCTAGCATTATGCGAATTATTACTATACGAGTGATTCATGTTGTTAAAATAATAGTAGAAGATCACGCGGCATTTTCGGCATTTTATATTAAAAACAAAATTTTATTCACCTTCCGTGTTTCTCTATTTAATTTTCACTTCCAAAACTGATAAACGTTAAAGTCCAAAATCAAAAATTCCGTTCAAAGTATCCCCGTTACACCCGAGTCAACTGTAGCATAATAAGAGCAAAATTTCGAAGTTTATAAACAATTTAATAACTTTCCAAGAAAATTCCCAATGTCTCCCGGCTACAGGTGGCCCCCAATTATAAGGTCCCGCTAATTAAAAATGAAACGCGTGAAATACCTCTTTTTACCGAATTTTAACAATACCCGCTTTTAGACAGCCTCCATTTCTTTTGTTACAGCAATTAGAGTTAATTATTTATGACTTTTTACGATTATTTATTTTACAGAATAAACATTTACATATTACATTATTGTTTTCTACTTCACTACATACATAAACTACACAACGGATTTAGACGCAGTTTTTTTTAAGAAAGAGTGATTTTAAAGAAAAGTAGGTTTTTTTATATAATATATTAGGTTTTAGACAAAGCGGGCGAAGCCACGGGCAGAAAGCTAGTTCATAATAATTTATATATTTTTTTTTATATATAATCGAAGTATTCCGCCCGGTTCGCTTGGTCGTACAAGTTGTTGATTCACATTGAACAAATTTACATCCCCTATCAGCCTGCAAATTTATTCACCCGCACTTCATAAAAGGCCACAAATAGCTATCCGTTATAAATAGCAAAATAAGTATTTTCGTCATTACTACATAGTATAAAACAATGTCGCTTTAAGCTGTCCGTCTGTCCTTGCTGTCCCTATGCAATATGCATGCTTAATTCCTTAAAACTACGCAACGGATTTTGATGTGAAATAGATATAGGAAAGTTTTAGTCTAATATCTAATATCTAATATCTAATATATATTATAAAGGCGAAAGTTTGTAAGGATGTATGGATGTATGGATGTATGGATGTATGGATGTTTGTTACTCTTTCACGTAAAAACTACTGAACCGATTACAATGAAATTTAGCACACATATAGAGCGTAACTTGGATTAACACATAGGATAGGTTTTATCCCGGAAATCCCACGGGAACGGGAACTATGCGGGTTTTCCTTTGAAAACGTGGGCGAAGCCGCGGGCGGAAATCTAGTATAATATAATTCGATAAGTTTAAAAATAGAGGGTGATGATGATGATGATGATGAATAATATTTCCTATTTTTTTTTCACGATTTGTCACAAAACATCCACAACACTGCCGAAAGATATAAATAAAATATCAAGCAAGTCGTTTATTTTTTATTACCACGTCTTTACGTTTGGAATGCGTCCCAAAATAATATTGCCCCAAGCCCCAACGCATGACGGCGCATCCACAAAGAGCTTGATTTATACCCCCTGAGTTAAGGGGACGCTGCCGTACTGATTTTAATACACGAGGAAACATTATTTTTCAAGTTTATACGCAACAAGAATCTTAAACAGAAATATCTGCAATTTTAAACAAAATCTACCAATACAATTTTTTACTTTTTTTGTTACTCTTTGGTTACTCCTGTAGAGATTTTTATGAATAAACATAATATGATTGAACATGCTAATGGTAGACAGGTAGTATTTGTTGAACTTGAGAATTACTTTAGGTTATAGGTTATAAAAGATCGACTTCGACCAATAAGAGCGCACTGCGCAGCAGCAATGAAGATTTAACGAGAGAGGGAAAAATATTAGTGCTTGTAAAACCGCGGGTCACAACTAGTTGTTGATAAATTTAAAGTAACATCCTATAGTAATTCTAATTTAAAGTAACCTATAGTCGCGCAGCAGCAATGCAAAATGTTGCTAAAAATATACGTAATGCGGGCGAAACCGCGAGTCACAGCTAGTTAATAAAATATGATTCAAAGTCCTGTCACCTTAATCAACAAAGGCGAAGCCGCGGTACGGAGTTGTATGGAACTGAAACTGGCAGTTCTAATGAGGCTAAGACAATGGTAACCCCGCTAAATCAACTTAATTAGCTTAACATTGAAAATGATAAATGGTTGTGTATTTTTGTTTATTTTGAGACAGATTGTAGGGTTTAAAGCCTTGCGTAATTGTGATCGATATCAATGAGAAGGTAACTATTTTTTTTGTATATTTTAGCAATTAAACTGTATTTGTAAAGTTATGTAGCTGTTATAAACAGTTTTAACTAATCGTACATATCGTATCGTTTTGATATTCAAAATAAATTTAACTTGTTATTTTATTTGTACGTCATTATTTTTGGGGTGATTTGATTTTACTAATATTAGACCTCTCGATATTTTAAAGACTTCTTTTTGTAGCTTTTAGTTTTGATGTTTGTAGTAGGTATATTATGTTGTTGTCCGCATTTTTTCAAAACTTTTTAGTTCAATTTCCATTCACAAATTTCAGGTAAACATTATTTTTTTCTTCAACCACTTTATACAAATTAATTGCGAATTTATCGAAGTTAATTACAAGGTTAGGTCCATAAACCATCGCGTTATTAAAATATCAAATTTGCCAAGACATTCTAGCGTCTAGTTACCGTTCCCCGACAAACTACTTAAGATATTATAAGATAAATACCATTTGAGTAATGAAAGTTAAGAACTCTTAAAGTCGTTGTGTCAAAGAGCTCATAGTCTCAGCTAAGTTGTTAATAATTCCTCTAGGGAAATGTTTTCATGCGATGTACCTTTTAGTTAAATAGTTCTCGAAAGCTTTGTAGGGAGGGCACGGTAGTAAGTGTGGGGTAAGGCACGATCTTTTCTAGGGATTTGATTAGCCTTTGCTGGATTTGCTGTAGATTTGCAGGAGATGGAAAAAAATGATACCGATAGCAGTCATCATATTATATCGTTTCAATGTTGTCTGTTAAATTTAGTAGTATGCAAAAGCATATATAAAAATCTTGAAATTTTATTCACTATTGTAATCACATAGTATAAAACAAAGTCGCATTCTCTGTCTCTATGTCCCTTTGTATGCTTAAATCTTTAAAACTACGCAACGGATTTTGATGCGGTTCATTTTAATAGATACACATATAATATAATTTATTAGGTTTTAGACAAAGCGGGGGAAGCCGCGGGCGGTAAGCTAGTAGTACCTTATTTAATTGGCTTTTATTTATAACTAGCGACCCGCCCCGGCTTCGCACGGGTGCAATGCTGATACTAAATACACTACAGAAAAACTGTGAACGTTGTATATAAAAAGCATAGCGGCCCGCTCCGACTTCGTATAGATAGCCTGGCGGCCGGCCGGTACCGCCGCAAACGCTACGTCCCGCAATTTTTAAATCTGTAATATCTTCGAAAATATTCACTTAAATCATACGGTGTAAAGGGCCATATAGATCTATATTAAACGAACAATGTATTCAAGGTATTTTATTGGTTAAGGATTAATGCTGTATTGGTTAAAATCGCATCGAAAATTAGCCATTATTTTTCGTAAAAAGTAAATGACAAAAAAATGTTATTGTGGGTTATCCATAAGAGATAGACATAATATACCATCGCGGACTTTTCTATAGACCTTTTCAATGTGTATAATACTTAGTACATTATTTTGATAAAACTCGCAGGGTTCAGCCTGCGTTTGCAATGTAAGCGGAAAAAATGTAATTTTTTACGACATCACTTTAGAAACCTCAAAAATAACAGTACTTCTCCACTATTTAATGGATGTTATTATACATATAAACCTTCCACTTGAATCACTCTATCTATTAAAAAAAACCGCATCAAAATCCGTTGCGTAGTTTCAAAGATTTAAGCGTACAAAGGGACATAGGGACATAAGGACATAGGGACATAGGGACAGGGAAATCGACTTTGTTTTATACTATGTAGTGATACTTAGATAGCTTTTAATTTTCTTCTTTTGCGTTTGCCATCATGTTTTTTAATTGTTAGAATTTGCATGATTAAAATGTCAGTATCTTAGTCAGATTAAACCTTCACAAAAACCTTAGTCTTGGAAACATAAACATTCTTTATCCGACAAGACGCCACCGGAAAAATATTTTAACTACTTAAATAGTTATTTCTCCATTCGCTTATCACTTAAAGCTAGTTCAAGTGATAAGTTAGCAATGTCATTACTTGGAAGTTTGCTTTGTGAATGCGAGCCGCTAACAAGTTGTATTTTTACAGTACAAGGCATAGACAGGTCGTAGGAATAATGGTTGTAGGAATTATCGAGGTAGAAAACTCGATCTTAAATATATTAACAAATTGTATTATTTCGCTGTTTACAAACGGCGTCTGTCACTTTACAAACGCACGGCATTTTGTAGTATGTCGAGAATTCGTAATCAAAAATTTTTGGTTTGGATAAGGGGGTGGATTAGGTTAGGTTCGTGAAGGAAAACATCGTGAGGAAACCGAAATGACGAAGAATCAAAAGTTCGACGACATATTGTGGCATCCGCCAACCTGCACTTGGCCAGCGGTGGATTATGGTCTGTACCCTCATAGGAGACCCGTGTCCCAGCAGTGGGAACGTATATGGGCTTATAATGATGAATGTAGGTAAGTAGAATTGTTTTAGAAGTTATATTGTAATGCCAAACAACTACGGAAATAATTCAACCCAACTTTGCACATAGAAGAAACGACACAGAAAAAAGACGTGTGGCACTCGGGGACTTCCGCGGTAAAGCTATTGCATAGCATGCCTTCAAGCCACACCTCCGAGCCCGTCGGAGTGGGGAGCGTGAGGTTTTTTCGTTACGGAATTTCTCGATTCGGTCCCCGCGCTCAAGGCTCGCGATAGAAGCTATGCAATAGCTTAAAAAATAACATCTGGCCGAGCACGCGTGTCAGAAGTGAAACTTTTATGGTAAGATTCAAAGATACCAAAATCGTCGCCTTGCTACATTACGCGATTGCCATGACGCGACTTTGAATTTTCACTCGCAACGCGCCTTAAGAAATTTCACTTCAGAGATTATGATAATTTCTATATATTGACGCCTCAAAAATTTTTGGCGCTTTTAAAGGATTCTATTTGAATAAATTAATTTGTAATACACTAATATTTTTCTATTCTGAAACATCATAAATTTTGACATACAAACACACCCGTGTAAGATTTAAATAAAAAATAAGTCTAATATTATATTAACATCAATAATAACTTCAGGTATTAAGGTAAAACCCAAAAACCCTTGAGGCTAATTAACGAAAGTTTTGATAGTCGGACAGTTTGAAGCTAATAAACCACTAATGAACTATATAAACATCGTGATGTTTTCATCATGTTTTTGACGATATTCAAAAGATAAGATAATTTGAAGGAAAATAAAAGAATTTGCTCATTGTGAAAGAGGCACAAAGATAATAGAACCTAGGGCCTTAGACAAAGTAACAATTACAAAACGATAACGAAGTTAGAAATCGCAAAAATGTATGGGATTGACATTAGATAGACCACGTGATCTAACGCGGCGTATGTCAATCCCATACATTTTTGCGATTTCTAACTTCGTTATCGTTTTGTAGTTGTTACTTTGTCTACAGGCCCTAGTACGGATTTAAGATCTTAGCAGGATTGATAGCACATTCAAGACAGATTTGAATCACTACATAGTATAAAACAAAGTCGCTTTTTCTGTCCCTATGTCCCTATGTATGCTTAAATCTTTAAAACTATGCAACGGATTTTGATGCGGTTTTTTGTAATAGATAGCGTGATTTAAGAGGAAGGTTTTAGTACATATATAATTTATTAGGTTTTAGACAAAGCGGGTGAAGCCGTTGGCGGAAAGCTAGTTATTAATAAGTAAATTAATTCATAATCGAATCTGTATATATTTAGCAGTTAAGAATCTGTACTAAAAATTTATTACCAGAATAAAGCAAAAAGCGTGTTCAAACACATGTGCAGTGTGCACTCTTAATCCAACACTTTTTAGTTCAATTAGACGGAAGATGTTAGATCTTCCAGATGATTTAATACATAGAGATGAATCGCAGGAACAACAAATAAAAACTTATTTATTTTGGTTCAATTCAAGTGTGTTCAATAAATTCAATTAATTACAAAATATACAAAAACAATGGTCCCGTACTAGAGTCTGTATTACGTCTGTGTTACAGTTGAGAAATATATTGACGTAATTTAAACAGAGAACATGTAAAAAGTTTGTGTTTGTGAGTGTATGAGTGTGTGACCCACACTCACACACGCATCACTCACAAACACATGTGTGTGTCATGTCTTTATTAATATAATATTAACATTAATCTATGCTAATAGCAATATACAGAGGAATTATCATTTTACTAGATTTCCGCCCGCGGCTTCGCCCGCATTTTCAAAGGAAAACCCGCTTAGTTCCCGTTCCAGTGGGATTTCCGGGATAAAACCTATCCTATGTGTTAATCCAAGTTACCCTCTATATGTGTGCTAAATTTCATTGTAATCGGTTCAGTAGTTTTTACGTGAAAGAGTAACAAACATCCATACATCCATACATCCATACATACATACATCCATACATCCATACAAACTTTTGCCTTTATAATAGTATAAGATAAGATATAAGATAAGATAAGATAAGATATTAAGATTTGTTGTTTTTTTTTATTATAAAACCAAAAGAAAGCTACTTAAGATATTTGTACACGGGCTAGATATATTTATAAACAAGAACATTATTTATTAATTATGTTATATATTTTCATTTGCAGGTAAGTTACCTGAGGTAACTGTCTTCTGACGACGACAGTTACTAATCCACAGATGACGACGACACAGAAACTCTTGACAGATCACAATATTTCCTTTTCAAATCTGCTACTTCAATTACATCTTTCTTATATATAAAAATGAATCGCAAAATGTGTTGGTAAGCGCATAACTCGAGAACGGCTGAACCGATTTCGATAATTCTTTTTTAATTATATTCCTTGAAGTACGAGGATGGTTTTTATGTAGAGAAAACGTAAATATGTACCACGGGCGAAGCCGGGGCGGACCGCTAGTCCTCTAATAAAATTATACATACTTTACAATTTAGCAAGACTTTTTATTCTATTCATAACACTATTTAATTAAAACTATGTCTCAAAATAAAAAATCTCCAAGATTTACGACAGCTTCAGTAAATACGCCTTTTTATCAGTTTCACAAATTAATTTATATTGAAGTTGGTATTTATTAATTCGTCGTCTAGACATCTGACTGAGTTATTGACTTACAATTCAAAGTGACTGCTGTGATTTAACTTTGCTTTATACATAACTAGCTTTACACCCGCGGCTTCGCCCGCGCAGTCAAAGAAAAACCCGTGTAGTTCCCGTTCCCGTGGGATTTCCGGGATAAAACCTATCCTATGTCCCGGGGAAAAAGTAGCCTATGTCCTTTCTCGGGTATCAAAATATCTTCATACCAAATTTCATAAAAATTGGTTCAGTAGTTTAGGCGTGATTGAGTAACAGACAGACAGACAGAGTTACTTTCGCATTTATAATATTAGTATGGATTATTATTGTACTATCAAAATACTTTTCAAGGGAAATAAAGTAGGTACCTATCTACTAGAAATCTTTATTATTATACCTGCAACAAGTTTCATCTTAAAACAAATGAAAATCGGCGCAGCAGTTTTGAGTTTATCGCGAACAGACAGAATCTCAGCCGCACGAAGCAGATGACATCGTTTTATTATATTATGTGATATTGATAGAAGAATTTAAGAATAATCACTACATAGTATAAAACAAAGTCGCTTTCTCTGTCCCTATTTCCCTATGTCCCTTTGTATGCTTAAATTTTTATAACTACGCAACAGATTTTGATTTTTTTAATAGATAGAGTGATTCAAGAGGAAGGCTTTAGTATATTATTTATTAGATTTTAGACAAAGCGGGCGAAGCCGCGGGCAGTAAGCTAGTAATATATAAACAAATACCAGTATTGCTAGTGTTGGTAAAGAACACTTAACAGGTAGACTTATGTTTTTATAGAAAAACACATTCCCAAAGACACATAGACCTTTGAAAACAAAACCAACTCTCATCGGATTATCATTTTTCACATCACGCTTTCAATACAGCACTTGGTAAGGTCCAAAAAGTCCAAAGCCAACATAAAACTAATAATGAAACCCGCTCGATGCGTCAGCCCGCGACCGACTCCGGGGATTAAAGCTAAATTGCGATCGCGACTGTACATATATTTAGTTACAGAGTAATGAAAACAGAGAGATCTGTGTTTAATTTATTATGTACCTACATGTTCATGCCCATTGCAGGGACTGTCAAGTTAAAACTGTTAATAATGTAAGGCTTGGAACATTTAGAGATATTCAATAAATTCTTAATGAAATATGTAATTAATGATTTTAAGGTAAAATAATAAAAATGGATAAAAGAAAAGCCATATATCGATGAACGTTGTATCCATTAACTTCGGAAGACTGAAACTATAGCTAGGTCATTATTTCATATTAATTAACTTTGGAATATGTTTACATTTTCCGTTGTTGATATTGTGGTAAACAACTCGCAAATTAACAATATTTATGACATTAAAGCAAAGTTCGAACAATTCAGGTTTGTAAACTATTGATATTTTACGTTTAAAATAGGTAAAACATGACCTATACATGTATAACATTATATATATGTTTACCATAAATCTTTCGACACTTTTATTATGTAATGAAAAATATAAAAACATTCACCATTCTGTTAACAGATTTCAATAATTAAAAAGATGGTCTCTACATTTAATTACTCTATGTAAAATCTATGCAAATACATTGTGGGGTTAGTAAATAGGCTATTTTTACAGTCGCTGCTTATTTATAGGCAAATGCATTTGGCAATCTTCCATCAGATAGTGGCTTCTAATTCCTTTGAAATTAATACATAATACTTTAATAATGTTTACTCTTTCAAATTTATATTTTCCACTAATTAGTGGGTGTACTTTAAATTTCTCTAGAGTTTTCATGTATTCCAATTATTACATTACTATTCATACATATAATACAGGTCAGTGTAACAGAGACCAGAATATATTTCTATGAATTTCGCATTATATTTACTAATTGCGTTTAAAATACTACTGAACCTATATTGATGAAAATATAAAATTTCTCTTCTTATAATTGGAGTCAACAAAACAGAGATAAATAATTTCGAAGTTATTCGTTCATAAATACACACATGCATTTTAAATTAAACACACAAAATATAAAGGTAACTAATCCCTTATAAATTATAAGACAAGCATCATAAACCCCATTTTCTGAAGTTGGTTAAGCTCACAAGTATAGATCTAGCGGATTATTAATGGCACAACACTGTAATCTATTCAAGAGGTGATAAAATATTAGACGTGACCTGGATTGTATCTGTCCCTTATGTGCGGTGCAGTGCAGGTAGGTATATCAAATAAGAAACCTAAGATGATATATTGATGTCTTATTCACTTTTAATAACCCTTGCGATTGATGAAATTAATAATTCTTCAATAATACTATAACATTTTTTTTTATTAATTCGTAAAAACCAGTTATTTAAGTGAATTTAATACCTGGGCTTGGTGTCTCAAGAGACATGTATTTTACATCACCAATCTCCTAAATACATATTACGTAGTACAAGAATTTCTAATAATGGAGAAATAACAGAAAGTAAAGCAACCCTTATGTCTCCTCTCTTCTCTCTGCTCTCGTTTATACTCAGGGCCAAATTGTCATTATTCTAACGATCTGCTCATCAAATACCTACAGGAACAGTTTACCATAAATCTTTCGACACTTTTAAACTATGTATTTATGCATTGGCTAAAACCTGAACAATACATGAGCCTCAACTACATAGCCCTATATCAGTTCAAACAAAATTAAAACCCTCCCAATTCCAAAAGCCATCATCCTCACGAATTATTAAAATGGAACATCCATAACTATCCTATCTAGGACAACATCTCTTATCCGAAGCAAATACGGCCATCCAAAAATACAATTACCTCAATCTATCACTGAGTTAAATAAATTCGGGAGTTGATATACAGTCGTTTTAATGGTATTTAAAGAACAATGTAGTATAATTTACGTGGTGCCCTGGCAAGCAACGAGTTCCATACTGGATGCAAGCCAACATTTTACATAATAAACCTTTTAATAGTTCAACTAACTGAACATATCCGAAGTTAATGTGCTTGATTGGACCATTGATTGCGTGTCTTAATGTCAGCTTGCACTTGCAATCAATGTCATTAATTTGAGGAATTAGACCGTTTAATTTGATATGGCTTTGGAGTTGAATTTAAGAAAACATAGAGCATGGTACGTATAACGTCTTTAAGTTAATAAATGTAGCAAATCTCCCAAAGATTTAACATTAATATTAAGAAACAGTTAATGCAATCCGAAAATTTTACTTACACAAATAAAATTTGTTTACTGTATCCTTAATAATATAATATTAGTTAATAATATATTATTCACACAGGTTAACAATATGTCAACAAAACAATAATTGGATTAAACCGAACTAATCATCATAAGACCTTTAAACTTCGACTATTATCACACTTTAATCCACCAATACTACGATAGTCTTAAACAATTATTTATCACAAAGATCCCACAAGACGAAATCAATGCGCAAATTGCTTCCAAGAAACGCATTTCAGAAACAAAACCTTTCAGTGGCAACAATTAAATTCCTTTGTCCCAAGAAAAGTTGATTAAAAGAGCCATTTCTTTAAGTCTCCGGCAATCCTTTCAATAGAGTCCTCGCTAACCTCTGCAAGGATCAAAGTCCAAGTTAATAGGGTTATTGAGGGTCTCAATCATGGCATCTCTGGGCCTTAGTGGGTAATGGACACCGCTAATGCATTTTCGTTTTTACATTTACAAAGCGACGCCTTGAGGATAGAGAGTCGCGGTTAAGTTCTTACCAAGGAGGCGAACAATAATATTTAGTAGTACCCATCTACTATTATTTACAAGAGTACCGACCGTTCCGTTTCTTTCTAACTTCTTACTCGTGTTCTTTCTTACCCAGTCCTCCACTCACCGCACATACTTAGGGCAGCGGTTGCGGTCAAGCTATGGTTCGCTATATTCTACGTCACCACTACCATCACCTACGTATTCGACCACTAGAGGATGTAATTACACAACTAAAAGTCTGAATAAACACAATGATTAACAGCCGTATCAGAATATTTTCCAACATAAATCGTTGTCAAGCAAGTCACTGCATGTTATTGAAAGTCCAATTAATGCTTCAATCGGCCAAGCCAGCCACTTGCTCCGGATTTAACACTCGACTCTGAATTAAGGAAGGTTTTCATTAAAGTGAAGAGCGGATTGGGAAATTATTTCTAAAGGAAAATAGATGTTTACTTCAAAGGGTTTTTTGTATCTATAACCTATATACTATACGTTAAGGTTATCTTTATATTTGGATTTTCGCACTTCAAAGGGTAACTGTATATTTTACGTGGAAAGTAATAATACGTAAGTTATTTTTATGCACTGCTATAAATCTAGAATTAAAAGTGACTAACGTGAAAATAGTCTTACATAAATAGGGAAAATGTTGAAATAAAAACATTTATATAGACCGTCGAGTGTCGTTGTAGGTCCTGTGCACACACACAAGAGTTTTAAAATTGAATCAATCAAGTAGAAAGTGTTAAGGATTTTTTTAGACGTTAGTCTTAGTTTTTATTAGTTTTTCGTTTTTCAAAACAACCACATCTGCAACACCCTGTATAATAATAGATTATTTATCAGAGCTAGCGCGCACGAGCAACTTTGTCTCCGCAACTATTTTGTCTCCGCAACTATTTTTTCTCTCCCACCTATGGGCTAGTATGAAAGTGCGCGCACGTAGCGATGCAACTCCCCATACAAATTGATGGGAGAGACAAAATAGTTGCGGAGACAAAGTTGCTCGTGCGCACTAGCTCTTAGTCCCCGCTCCGCTCATTAACAACACGAAGGTAAAATTGTCATTGATACCTCTTCAGGCTCGTCGTTTTTGTTGTACGTAATTGCAATCGATACTGGATTCATACTTTTATTATGTTTTGCAAGACTTTGAGATATCATTTTCATCTTTATTTCAAGCTTGAAAAGATTATTCGGTCAAGTCTTTTATTAATTTAAAAGGAAAAATCTCTTTTGTGGGAAATGACACTCAAATGCTTTAAGATGTACGAATTTAAATTTGAATAATAGGTAGGTACTAACTGAGACGTGCAACTTCGTCTATTCTCAAAATGGTTTCCTTTTTTTTCAGATCGGCAAGATCATTTTTACAACACTTAAATGCTCTGCTCTTATTTGTAGAAGAGCGATGATGTAGTAGTAAAACAATAGATACTAACCTTTATTTCATGAATTCAATGAAACAAACAAACAAACTGATAAGCTTTATAATAATTGTATCGTAATATTTTTCACATAAAATTAAACTAAGACTGTATAAAACATGACTGTCATTGTAAAATACGCTGTTAACAATAGGTAATTGTTGGACATGATTCTGTTCATCACAAACACATACATTTTGTAAACATGTTTAATTAACGTAGGTATAATAGTCCTGAATACTATTAACGACAAGCTGCCCCGACATTGTTCTAGCATATTGCCCCTTTAACGTATTTTCTCTCCGTAATAATCTTCCTTACATATGCTTCCTTAAAATATTAGCTGAAGTGGTGGAGCCGATCTTGAGTTGGCCATTCATGTTTAATACTTTAGATTTGCTAAAAAATGTAAAAATAATAGTCCGTGGCAGATCAGACTGAGGAACAAATTCGGGGAATAGCTGGTTAAATAGTTTTTCTTTTTTCCTTTTTGTCTACTTACTGAATTTCATTCATTTTCTTTGACGTGGGTAAATATTATATAATAGGTATATGGTACAGAAAAGCTAATTTTACGCGTAACAGATATTTTAGATATGTATTTAAAATAATAAACAAAAAGGCAACTGGAATTACGTAAAATATATTTCAATAGTTCGGATCACAATCTAAAATAACTCTTAGAACTCCCTGGAGACGAAATCCAATTATTAACCGGCGTTCGAGGTTTAATGAACAGAATTGTTTTCGAGATATTTCCAATCCGTAACACAAATAAATAATATTATCCGATCAAATTATTTTTGTGGACATTTTTTCATTTCGTCGCGGAACAACGTCCAATTTCCAATATAGGTATATGTTGTTACATCAATCAGTAAGCTTATTAACTGTTTGATTTTTGTGTCCATATTTGTAGGTAGGATTTACAATATATATATATAAACAAAAAAGTAGATTGTTGTCAATTATAAACTTTTAGCAATTTTTAAATACACTTATGTTACTTATGTCTGTTTGTGTTTTTATAGTACCTAACAGTTTTAAATGTTTGTGAGTTATTAAATGTTTCTTTCTTTCAGAAAATTCCAGAATTTCTTTCCCAGTTTACCTTTTTAAAACCTTAAATTTACAACGATCATGAAACATAAATAATCAAGTGCCAAGTCATCATTAAAACCCACTCAACATTGAACATCCACGTTCAAACCTCACCAAAAAGGTTCAAAATATAAGAAATTCGGGCAACCCTCGTAAAAAGCATCGATATCAAAGCCCAAACAAATCGCTCTATGTTAGAACCTCAGGAACAACGTTGGGTCTCATTTGTTTCCTGTCAAGTTATTATTACACACGCATCCAAAATAAAGGAGCCTCAATTAGCAACCGAAAAGTTGAAAATCCCGCTTCTGATTCGAATACACGCGTTGTTTAGGGTTGCCAAAT
>CAJQZN010042330.1:0-22216 GCA_907164685.1 Colias eurytheme | reverse complement strand
TTTGAACGCAGTAGTCGTATCAAAGTTTTATCAGAACAACAAAATGTTAACGTAGCCTCTACGCTCTACGCCTCAATGATCTACGCCTCTACGCTCTATGCATCTATGATCTACGCCCCTACGCTTTACGCCTCTACGCTCTACCCCTCTACGCTCTACGCCTCTACGCTCTACTCCTCTACGCCTCTACGCCGTAGAACAAAATGAGAATGCATGTTTTTACATCGACCTTTTATTTAAAAAATAATTACTATAATACATACCTATTTATTCTAACTAATAAGTACATGTTTTAGACCAAACAAAACGCGAAATTCGGCAGCCCAGCCTCGGAACTGTTATGGGGCGGTAATTCGGTGAAATAGGCACAAATGCTACAGTTTTTATAGCGACGTGGATGATCCGCGTACTGTTGAAGATAATCGTAAAATAAATCGCAGGCACAATGAGTTTTGGAACATGCTGCTGGCGTTTGGTAATTCACATGTTCTAGAGTTTTCCATGATTCGTTTGGGCATGGTAATGATTAATATTATTTTATGATAGGTTTTTATCATGTACCTATGGTTAGCAACACAATTTCGTTAGGTGTATTTTGATGATAGTATTGGGGGTATTATCTGCATATGATGGTAAAGATATTATATATTAATTAATTAATGCATTTTTTAAACCTCTGATGGGGTACTACCAAAATGAAGACATAATATTACGTATAATTTGGAAGTAAAGGATAAATTTTGTTTGAAAGTAATAAAAACCAAATATAAAATGATGAATACTGATAAATACATCTATTAAAATATCTATTTGTGAATTCTTATTACAATTTCATGACAATTAAGGTATTCAATGATCCAGGCACTTAATCTAATACTCATTCTTTCTAAGCGAATTATTATTTTCAAGTCAATATTACTCAAAACTCTATATAAAAATGTAGATAAATTTTCCTAAAATAATATTATACCCTATAAACCTCACTTGCCCGGCTTCTAGGAGCTAATAATTGAAGCTCGGTAACGGATTGAATGGATAGAATTAACTGAGCGTGAGCTTAATACCATCGAACCAACCACGGAACCACGAGAGCCTTCCCTTGATACATCCTACATTGCTCCTTCAGTACTGAAGAAAATTCTTCAAGATCGTTGCCACGAACATAACAAGCAATGGACGTTATAACACCGATTTCATTAGACGATGGTTAAAGGTATAAGCAGATGAATGAAGCCAACAGAAATGTTATTACGGGGAATATATTACTTTAAATATTAATCAGGGTGGAATAATTCCTTAGTAATACGATATTTTACAATGAAAAGTAATGGCCTATACTCTGTCCATTATATTATTTGCTTTTTGACAGCTTCACGCCTATGACGGATTGTATTATCCATGTTAAAAAGTCATACAAATAATTATCGTTCTTCATAGACAGGTCCCGCCCACTTAGTGATGTCTACACAGAATTATTCAATGATGGGTCGATAGATTATAATAATCGATAGAAATACTCTGTAAAATATATCCGATACAGAAAAGCTCTTCTATTATGTTATATAATTTAAACGTAAAGACAACCAAATTGTAAGATAGAAACCAATAAATAATAAAATATTAGTTTAGTTTAGTTTTAACATACAATGCATAGATATGTGTTATTATTATTTCATATCTTATTAGTACGTTTACGTTGTAATTATTATTTACGTACCTGATTCGATTTATGATAATATTCTGAATTTATAATTGAAATGGTATCACAATCGATAATCTTTTGAACATCACTTCTGGTATCACCCGTCGAGCTGTCAAAAAGCAATTCTTATAGTGGACAGACTATAATTTCAGCGTTCGACGTTTTGATCGTAAAAAAAATTATTGAAACTGTTTAAATCCTAATTCATACTACGACAATTTTAACACTTTTCATGTATAATCTTATTATACTTATAAGCATACTTTTTTATGTTCCATTTGTATACGTAGTATATTATTATTAGTCTGTGGTTCCATGATGTATTTATTATCTTCATTATGATATGGAATCGGTCTGCCAATAAATGCTTGGTCCCCGTTGTTTGTATCCCATGTAAAACGTTTTAAAAGTACACTTAACTTCGATTGGCATTTGCGTCATAACAAAGAATAACACCATTTTAATAGGTTCTCCACATTGATACACAAAAATTAATTACAAAAATAAAAGCCGCGGTGAAGCTATTGCATAGCATGCCTTCAAGCCACACCTCCGTGCCCGACGGAGTGGGGAGCGTGAGGTTTTTTTCGTTCCGGAATTTCTCGATTCGGTCCCCGCGCTCAAGGCCCGCGATAGAAGCTATGCAATAGCTTAAAAATTATACGTAGAAAATAAGACAAGAAAAAAGAAATTAAACACTGATGAAAAATTTGTGTGCCGACCTAAATGGCGAGTTTTTTGTAATTGTAATTGTTATGTATGTTATAAAACAATGAAGTGGTGTGGTTATTTATTGTTTTAAATACACAACATTTTCAATTATAACACCAATAACACCCAAATACTTAGATATATTCTAAACACCATTTGACAGGACACATAATACTCAATACATGACTGGACAGCTGATATTGTTGATATTATGATCCTAGAACATGCTTCTGCGAAACAATATGTTGTGCATGTGTGTGACAATACATGTTACATGTATACATAGACAACCTGTAGTGTGTGTGTGTGTGTGACAACGCAACAATGCATGTTAAAATGTGTAAATAGACAGCTTGTACAATTACTTAAATCTATGACACATAATATTTTTAGTATGAACCTAAACAGACGAGATGGAATTGAAAATGTATACAAAGTGTGCAATTATTGTTTTTCATAAATAATTATTAAATAGAAAAATATTCTTCAAATGTTTATTTGTAAACAATAATTTATAACAAGTTATAAAAATTGTATTTTTGTTTAACATACTACTATATGTACATACTATATGTTGATGACCCGGCACTGTCCAAAACTATATCTTACTAATATTATAATTAATGCGAAAGTTTGTGAGGATGTGTGTGTGTGTGTGTTTGTTACTCTTTCACGCAAATTCTACTGAACCGATTACCTACAAATAAATTTTGCACACATATAGAGGGTAACTTTGATTAACACATAGGATAGGTTTTATCCCGGAAATTCCACGGGATCGGGAACTATGCGGGTTTTTCTTTGAAAACGCGGGCGAAGCCGCGGGCGGAAATCTAGTAATATTATAATAATGTAATTAAATCATAATATTATGAAGTCCTAACAAATTAATTTAAGTAACAGTTAATACAGGCAAGACATAATATTCTTAAATAGGTCATAACTTTCCCTCGTATATTGTGCCTAAAAGTTCACAAATTAAAAGTTCAAAATTTAAATAACAATGGAAAAGTTAATTTTTAAGGCATCATTAAAACTTCCGAACTGAATTACCTTGTAGGTAATATATTCTTCATATGATTATAATCTATTAGTCGTGTTTGGGGTAAGTAGAAAGTAAAATGAGTTATTTTTAAAAATTATTGTTCTCCATTATTAACTTTATAACGTAGGTATGTTCTTTGTAATACGATATTCCCTTCAAGATAAGCATAACGGCTAATCTTAAACTGCAATCCAATATAATTACAAGAATTTAATATACATTTTTGGCAATGTGGCTTGTACCAGGCACAGATGCTTAGGTACTTTGTTACTCAAATAAATCTCTACTAATATTATAAATGCAAAAGTAACTCTGTCTGTCTATCTGTCTGTCTGTCTGTCTGTTACGCTTTCCCGCTTAAACCTCTCAACCGATTTTGATGAAATTTGGCACAGACAATCTTTAGACCCTGAGAAAGAACATAGGCTACCTTTTATCAAAACACTATACGCGGGCGAAGCCGCGGGCGGAAGCTAGTATAATATAAACCAGGTGATGTGATTTTTATTCCTATATTAAAGTTTTAAAATATAGGTGCTGTTCAAATGAAGATCCAGTCCATCCCACTTAAAAGTGGATATGTAAATTGGAAAGCTACGGCGGCAAATTTTAGTAGATAATAAATTTTCTAAAGACATTTTTTCGTACTCAATCTTCAAGATGTGCTTCCAACCTTCCTACTAATCCTTCACTTTCCTTGATTCTCTTGACCGCGTTTTTTTTATGATTAAATAAATGTGATGCTGGCGGAGATTTTTATTCTTTTAAGGGCTGATTTTTCAATCCTTGGATAAAACTTATTCGTCGAATAATATATAAAACTACCATTTTAAAAACGTATTCTAATTGTCCGTATTTGACAGTTTACGTGACATTTTAATATTATCGTGTAATACTTTATTGGACGGATAAGTTTTAACCAAGCATTGAAAAATCGGCCCTAAATATAGTTAGTTTCTAGCTATTTAGTACGTAGCTCTTATATAATACTACTTTAGACCGCTTTAGACTAGCTTTATACCGCAGCTTCGTTCGCGTAGTACTAACCAGAGTAAAACGTAGCTAGGTGTTAATCTTTTGATGCCATTAGGTGCTATTTTCTTCCAATATCTTATTTAATTGAAGTTAATATTATATTTTGTGAGTTTTAGATGTTTAGATTTAAAACTTTAATCAATGTGTTTTAATATACCTATTTTTGTTTTGGTGTCAAATAAATGTATTAGAATTTGAATTTATATAGATCCATGCTTGACCAAAAAGGTCAAGAAAACAAAACAAATATAAACTAAATCATTTATACCCAATCAAATGTTAATAAATACGATGTCTAGCTACAGAACAATGCTGGAAGTTGGAACATTCGACCAACTACTCAATCTATCGGTTAATAGTTTTAACCGTTGCCATGACTACCTTTGAGAGTCAGGTAACAAGGAACGAAATCCTGTAATCGGCTTTAAAATAACTTAATACTTCCCAAGTAGGATATAGGCTTAGCAATGATATTTTCTTGATATTTTTCGGGGCTTACCTATTGGAAAATAACATAGGCACAAAAATATTTTTATTACATTATATTATGTAAGTTTCTGTTTCGGTATATAGGTATTGTCTGTTTTGATTTTCCTTTCTAGTCGGGCGTGACTTATAATGTCTAATAATTTTTCAAAATTGAATAGCTTTCCGTCAGCGACTTCGCCCTCGTTGTCAAAAGAAACCCCTCCTATTAAACCTTTTTGGTCTCCTACTATCTCTGCACTATACCTATTTCATTCAAACCGGTTCACGGGTTTAGGCCTGAAGGACAGACAGGCAGACAGAAAAAATTCACATATTCACTAAACTGTTTCCTTTATTGGTGACAAAATACACCTAAATTATTGTTGCTTAATGTCATTGCAAGTCCATATCCTTCATACAAAATGAAAAATGCATTCCAATCGTAATTAAACTAATACAATCGTATTACTCGTGAATTAATACAAACAATATTGGAACAAATTAAGGGGAGGCTCCCTAAATGTTATGTGAATTTGCATTAATATTCTGAAACAGTCACACATACAATCAAAATGGAACTTTAGTATAATTATGATTTATTGGGTCTTTTTCTTTCCATGTACAAGACAGTTACGTAATTGTAACATTTTCGCTCGATTCATTTTTTATTCAAAAATTATGCCTTTATTAAGGATTATTACATTTTTTTAAAGATTTACTTGGACTTTATGTCTAAAATAAATGTTAACAGTAAGAAAATAGAGTTTACTATCGAATCCCAAGATATTTTCTCTAGATCAATTATTACTTTAGTTATAAACGAAATAAGAATTGAGACTTACTTTTCGAGCTCGAACGCGATCAAAGAGCGCACGCGATATTCAACTGTATTACGGCTGTGTTAGCGTCTAGTACCGTAACCGGTTTCTCAGTGCCAGAAATTATGTCAGGGAGCCTCGTCTTAACAGCCGAAACTACAGTTCCTAGTATACTAACAATGTTCTGGCAAAAACTTTAAAAGAAAATTTCCGACAGGTGGTAAGTGCTTCTGAAGCCCGTAATAGATTGGTAAATAGAGGTTAATATGCAGGCTTTCACGGAAAATGCGGACGGGGTATTAAAGTAAATATTTCCCTTGGTATTAAATGACCGGGAGGTTTCGATTATAAGTGGGTGTTTGGGAAAAGTTTTTTTTTTTAATTTTCGCAAACTTTGTAGCGAGTGTGGTTAAGAATAGAAAAATTGTATACGTTGATAATAATTAAATTATTAATCATGTTAATACGGCCATTATGTTTTTATCCTTCTAAACCAGGGTTGAGTTGTTATCCTCCTCCAAAATAATATATTATGTTCACAGATTACGACAAATAGGCAACTTATTCTTTTCATCTTAGTAGTGCCAGCACTTGGTTTATGTGAAAGTACATAATAAATTGAAGAGACATTTTCACACCGGGCAAAGACAGTATAATAATTCAGATAGTAATAAAAAAGACGTGTGGCACTCGGGGACTGCCGCGGTAGAAGCTATGCAATAGCTATTAAGCTATGAAGGATAATTAATTAATAATTATCCTTCATCACTACATAGTATACAACAAAGTCGCTTTCCCTGTCCCTATGTCCCTATGTCCATTTGTACGCTTAAATCTTTGAAACTACGCAACGGATATTGATGCGGTTTTTTTAATAGATAGAGTGATTCAAGAGGAAGGTTTATATGTATAATAACATCCATTAAATAGTGGAGAAGTACTGTTATTTTTGAGGTTTCTAATGTGATGTCGTAAAAAATTACATTTTTTCCGCTTAAATTGCAAACGCAGGCTGAACCCTAGGAGTTTTATCAAAATAATGTACTAAGTATTATACACATTGAAAAGGTCTACAGAAAAGTCCACATAGACATATACCATATGTCTATCTCTTATGGATAACCCACAATAACTTTTTTTTGTCATTTACTTTTTACGACAAATAATGGCTAATTTTCGATGCGATTTTAACCAATACAGCATTGATCCTTAACCAATTAAATACCTTGAATACATTGTTCATTTAATATAGATCTATATGGCCCTTTACACCGTATGATTTAAGTGAATATTTTCGAAGATATTACAGATTTAAAAATTGCGGGACGTAGCGTTTGCAGCGCTACCGGCCGGCCGCCCGGCTATCTATTTTATACCCGTGCGAAACCGGAGCGGGACGCTATGTTTTTATATACAACGTTCACAGTTTTTCTGTAGTGTATTTAGTATCAGCATTGCACCCGTGCGAAGCCGGGGCGGGTCGGTAGTATATTATAATGTAGATTATTAGGTTTACACGTATATTAATACGCAGGAATCTATTTAGTTTAATATAACAAAGTTTACCTGTCTGTCTATACCTAGCTTTGCCTACAACCAACCTACAACAGTTATTTAATAATAGTGAGTGTTTGTGACGTAGACGTAAGTCGTCGTAAACACAGGAAGTTTTATATAATTCAGTCTCCTGATTACAATGTACCTACTCCTATTGGTATATTGTTCATTTTCTATTATAATTCATATATAAATCTACTATATTTTTGATTGAATAGAGTATATAACCTAGTGTAGTAGTAGTAAAACAAAAATAGGTATATTAAAAGAGAAAACAAAAATAAGAAGAAATAACAACTACTACTAAATCCATAGTAGTAGGTAACATTAGATCAATAGATACTTATATAAACTGCGTATTTAAGAGTTAGCTTTTCCACATCCATATAACTTAGATAATATCGTCGTCGATAATCGTATAATTTAGATACTTTTGTATTATAAGTTAGTACGCTTTTAAAGTTTTCAGGTAGGTACGTTAGAGTAGGTACCCTCTACAGATCAAGTTTATACATATGTACATATGTAATTAATTTTATTATACAAATACAAAGAAGATTGCAAAGTAACATATGTATAGTATGCCCATTTTGATGAATGTAGTTAGAAGTTAGAATGACATTGCTGCTAGTACAGAATAAAAAATAAGTGACTTTTAAAAACATTATAGCAGTTAGCATCATAACTTTCGTACATACAATTTATTAGTTTTTTTCCGTATCTAAACATCAACTAAGCTTACATCTAAACTATTCATTTTTCGGTTATTAATACTACTTTTCGGTTATTAATATATTATTTCCCAGACCCATCCAGTTTCCGACCGCGCCCACCGACGCTTACCCTATCTTGTATTCAACACATGCATTGTGGTATATAGTCACGATCTAGGAATGGATCTTAGTCAGAGTAACAGCTTGCGAGACCCAACTATTATTCAAAACTATATTTCGAGTTGTAACCTACGGCTAGGCTGGATTTACACTTTAGTCACTAAGCCGTGTGCGGGTTGATTCTATAGGTATATTTAAAAATTTATATGTTAATCTATTTTATCACGTTACACAAACCCGTTTTCTTTTTAAAAGTTTTAACCATTGGATCGGTTGACGTTTGTAATAAATTAAAATGAGAATGGAGAGCTTACAATTTTTATAAACGCAAAAGTTTGTAAGTAATAAAAATTAATGTTTGTTACTCTTGCACGCGAAAACCACCGATCGGCTTTTGTTTACACTGGGCAGTAATGTAGATTATAAAAAAAAAATTCGACATAATAAATAGGTTCAGCTTGTATATGAATCCATAGGCACCTGAATAATTAAAAACTGTGTCTCTGGAGCTAGTGGCTTCTCCCATTAATTTCTTAATATTATGCCTACGTTATAAAAATGAAAAGCTCATTCTAATATATTTTGTCACTCTTTTGCTCGTTTGCGGGTAAAACTGAGCGGTACAACAGCTAGTATCTATGTACGTATAAAATATTTATGTTTTGTAAATTGTTTAAACATTTACACTATTTGCAATTCATAATAATTTTTATTTCCACGTATTAAAATATCACACAACAACAATATTCCCGATGTTTGCAATGTTACTAATAAACGAATCAATTTACAATTTTATACACATGATATTTACAATTCTCTACATACGTGATGCAAAATTAATATTTATTCAAGTTCGAACAAAGTGTAGGCATAATTATAAATTTGATTTTAGCCAGAAAATGATTCTATTTTGTTTCTGAAACACGCATTTTGGCACAGTGTGTTTTTCCATCAATAATGTGCGAGGATGTGTTAAAATAAATAAACATGATCTATCCGATATCTATCTATATATATAAAACTCAATGGTGACTGATATATTGATCTATCAACGCACAGCACAAACCACTGGACGTATCGGGCTGAAATTTGGCATGCAGGTAGATGTTAGGACGTAGGCATCCGCTAAGAAAGGATTTCCCGAAATTCTTGCGGGAACGGGGAAAAACGGGGATACACGTACAAAGTAGATGCACGTATTAAGTAAGAATAGTAACGAGGTACCCGGGTTCGATCTAAGTAGAACGAATAACATATTATAATCTAAATTAAATAAAAAACTAAAAAGCATGTTTTAATCATAGAATCAACGAAGAGTAGAAAATATTTCATTTTAACAATAATTATTTCTTATTATTCAGAATGATAATTAGCTTATTATATTGTATTGTCACCGAATCTTGATAAGTGTACAAAGTTTGAATTAAATCCGTTTTAAGCGGGTCAAAATTTCATCTAAATGAAGCGTGTTCATACAAACACACAGGTGAAGCTTTAAAAGCTTGTTAAAAAACAAAAAAGCGACTAAATAAATAAGCAATTACAACCAACAAGTATTTATAATAAGGATTAAACACGACACATTTTATTAGGAAGAGGAAGGAAAACAGTAGAATGCAAATTTAAAGACATTTACATTATTAATTTACGTCTTTGATCCTACGAGAATAGAGAGGCTTAACTTGTACAGGGGTTAAGAAAAAGTATACTTTGGATGCGGCTTTTATATTTCAACTCGCGTACTAGGTACGCACTCATTTCGGAATAGGAATAATGTCAAATACAAATTATTGTGTGTTATTGTCATGTGTACCGTGTTTGATTTAATTTGATAACGGGTGTTTTCTACAATGCAATGTCATATCTTTACTTATTTTTCTAGTAAAAATATCAACACTGCAAGACAATATATCAAACATTTATTTATTACAATGTGCACGACTAATTTAGAAATTCTATAATGTAATCTCTTTCTGTTTAAACCAGTAGACTTGTATGTATACAAAAGAGACTATAAAATTACTGCTTTCCAGAAAAGATACAGTAAGAATAAAGTAGAGAGAGCAGATAATTAAAGTTTTCTAATGCTCCGAGAATATAGTAAAACACTTAATTAAATGAAATAACCGCATCCACAATTTCGTGAACGAAGCCAAGCCACCGATCCCGAGTTAGATAATCAACTGTGCCATTTACAATTTACACTCTGCCATCGAAGGCGCACGTTTTAAAACCCGCAATCTGTGATAATGATTTAATTCCGGGAACGTTTTGTTCAGATAATTGGGAAAGAAATGGAAGGTTTAATTTGTAATTAATATCGTACTGTGTATTATGTACTGTATTATTACTTATGTATTACTGACTCCAAAAAATTTTCCGTAAATAAATGTGTTAATCCATACTAATATTATAAATGCGAAAGTAACTCTGTCTGTCTGTCTGTTACTCAATCACGCCTGAACTACTGAACCAATTTGTATGAAATTTGGTATAGAGATATTTTGATACCCGAGAAAGGATATAGGATAGGTTTTATCCCGGAAATCCTACGGGAACGGGTTTTTCTCTGAAATCGCGGGTGAAGCCGCGGGCTGAAAGCTAGTAGACAATAAATAGATTTTTTAATTACTTATTTAATGTTAACCGTCAAACATACGTGATCAGTACGTTCCTGACCATTTTAAAATTATTTAAAATGAAAACCAAACAAAACCACCATTTCAAAGTATAATAAACTGTTCACTGAACAGAATTCATTGCTCAGTAACTCCCGAAGTATTGCTTTAGGAAGCCACTCCAACTAACTTCACGGTATCAATTCTAGGAATAATTTCATCAAGTACTAACTTGCTAAGATCACAGAATAAACATCGGTCAGGGTATTATTTATTTACCCTGTACAGAGTATTATTTTTACCATATTTTTCTTTGGAGTGTTGAATGATATTGATGTGTAATATTATTTCGTTTGTTATTTTCCTGTTAGTTATAAACCGTGTAAACTAATTGACACTATTTTATTTCTCTCCTAGATTTGTATTACTGGACCGTGTAAAAAAAACGAAAATTCATAACTTTGCTTTCTTAGCGCATTGGCAAAATTTATTTTTTTCTTACATAATATTTAGAGTAGGGATGTAACGATACATGATTTTGCCGATACGATACCGATACCGATATTTTTAGTAATGTATCGGCGATACCGATACCGATACCGATATCGATGGCTTGGTAGAAAAATAAATAGTGAATTATGCATAAAAAGTTACCAACATTTAACAGAGACAACTGTTAATCGTATTCTTTTAAATAAAAATGCCAAATCAAAAAACAACAAAACCATTTATTTTAGTATTATTATTTTACGAAGTCAGTTAGTTTAAGTAATACACATACAATCAGTACCTAATAAAAGTTTACTATAATTGGTAGAGTTTTTTCAGAAAACAAAGTGCGCACGCGCGGGCGGCCTCCCGCATCGTTCATTGGGCGCGGATTTTTGAATTATTTGATATCAAAAAAATTGGTTGTTTGTAAAGTAGGTTTACGATCGAGATGTTTACGTGATAACATAATGCAGTGGCAGCGCTCGAGATGAAACGGGAGATCGGTCCGTCTCTCTCTCGTTATACCTGCGATCGCGCTCGTGAGGTTTTGGTGTGACACAAGTTTATGAACATGTCACCCGACTAAAACGATTTTAAAAACGTTATCACCTTAAAAATTAAAAAAATTCAAAATTATTTATTTATTTCCTTTACATAAACAAATTTGTGATTGGAACACTCCTAGTAAGCAAATAAAATGCTTGTGTCAGGAGGTTCCGCTCTTCCTTAACACTATTACAGAAACAGAAATAAAACAATATGAATGAATACAATGCAAAAACATAAAAGAAAAGAAAGAATTTAATAAAAAAATATCGGTATCGGTTGATTTAATATCGGCGATACCGATATATCGGCTTGCCGATATATCGGCCGATATATCGGTATCGGTATCGGTATCGTTACATCCCTAATTTAGAGCAATGTATTTTTATTCGATTTTACCTTCCTTGAAGCGGTAATTACCTACACATCTGAAGCAAAAGTATCTAGTCTATGATTCTAAATATTATGATCTAGTACATCTGTCTATCTACAACGATCAGGAACTATCAAATTAAATAGAAAATCTATACAAATATTATAAAGCTGAAGAGTTTGTTTGTTTGTTTGAACGCGCTAATCTTAGGAACAACTGGTCCGATTTGAAAAATTCTTTCGGTGTTGGATAGCGCCAATATATATAATAGCCTATAGCCTTCCTCGATAAATATCGAGGAAGGCTATAGGCTATATGTATATCATTACGCTAAGACCAACAGCGCAGCTAGTTGCATAATAAATGCTTTAGACTTTAGAGCAATAACAGCTGAATTTATTAAAAATCTGAACATTCTGTTACAACACTTACGGAAACAACTAGTTGAAACAAAAGCAAAATTCAAAATAACGTGCGGTCCGCATACAGGAATGGCGGATGAAAAATTTTCAACATAAATTCGACTGTCGCACTCATACGGACTCGTAAAACAGATTCATTTTATTGTCTCCGCTAAAATATGTTTGTTTAGATCTAAGTTTAAGGTGAAATTGTGTTATTGCTCATAAAATTAGCATAGTTGCTTCCGGAACGTTATAGTTTTATGGCCATTTTATACCTGATAGTAAAAGTATGAGAACTTTGATGCAGTGAATTTGATGGATGTTGACATTGATTTCTTTAACTGAGCCTAGATATGGATGAGCCTCATCTATACGATTTCAGTTACCATTTATCATAATAATAATAATAAACACTTTATTGCACACACAAACAAAACAAAATCAAACAAAAAATACAAACAAAGTAATTTAGAGCGGTACAAAATTTACCATTTATCATAATATAGTAAATAAAAATAATACGAAGTAAAATTATTATGATACATTTATCATGCTGCCTACAATTTCGATACCTACAAATTAATGTTATTCTCTTTCGTCTACATAGAATAGATTTCATTAACATTTGGCTATAATTCTATTCGTTCAGTACAATACATATAAAAATAAATCAATATCGTCATCAAACATTAAATTTAAAATGAGATAAAAATAACTTATAAAACATCACAAACTTTTACATTACTAATGAAGTTGTTATGTTTCATGCAATTTGTATGAAGTTCTGTAACCTCTTCATTTGACGTCCCGGTAAATAATAAATTCTAGAAACGTGAAAATATTTAATCATCACAATTTCTTTGAAATTAATTTATAATAATTTGTTTATTGAACATCGAGGAATAAATAAATAAATAAATATAGTAGAAGTTATTTTAATTTATAGTATAAGTTGTAGAAGAAAGCATCCAAATGATTACTTTCTTGAGCCCAAAGTCATATTTATTATAAATACAAATTTAAAATAAAAAATACAATATTATAAATGTGAATATATAATATGTTTGTTTGTGTTTTCATGTGACGTTTGCAATTACTTTCATGGTGGGCAGGTGGTTTTTCTGTCCAATTTAACATCTATTATTTCCTAAATATGGCCTACCCAGTTCTTTCACTGTGTAAGTGACATCCATAACTTTTGTCTTGCTTCTTATATTCTTAAGTTTAACTTTGTCTCTTAGCTTGAGGTTTAGGATGCTCCTCTCCATTTTGGCACACTCTGAGTGCTCCACTCTGTTTGCTAGTGAGGGCCCAGGTTTGTGCTGGGTAGACCATATGATAAGGAACAATAAGGGAAAATGGACAAAAGATGTTACTGAATGGTATCCTCGGGATGGGAAAAGAAAGAAAGGAAGGCAAAAATCAAGATGGGAGGATGATATTAGGAAGGTAGCTGGAACAACATGGCAAAGAGAAGCCACAAATAGAGATAGATGGAAAAGCCTAGGGGAGGCCTATGCCAAAAGGCAAACTGATAATAAAGTTACCGATGTCGAAAATTAAAATGAATCAAATTATATTTATATTATTTAATTAAATATTATTATTAATGATTAAAAGTGCATGTAATCTTACCATAATTGAAATAAAAATGAAATTACTAAATGTGCATGAAACCGATTGTATTAAAATAAATATGAAAGACATTGTAATATATTGAAAATTATTTATTACAAGAGAGTATGTATAATGTAATGTATTAACTATGTATAATGTAATGTAATGATGTTATCAGTAATAAAGGCTATTTTTATTTTTTTTTTATTTTTTTTTTATTTTTATTTTTATTTTTATTTATTATTTCCTAAATATGTCCTAAATTCCTACGCACTATGTCGTAAAATCTATTACTTCGTTTTACCAAGATAAATACGGCATCCAAACGTATTTGATTTCACAATGGCATTATCAATAAACTGTGAAATCTTCCAAAAATATATCCGTGAGGGCGCTTGTGCACTACAAGGAATTTTACTGTCCGGCATTCCGATTTTTTACGGTCCGGTTTGGCATGAAAAAACCGATGAATTGCTTGTGCACCTGTCCGTCTTTACTCGGATCAGTGCGGTACAGTTCAAGGAAGTATGGCGGTATAATGCTATCATAAATGATTGTTTTCGCATTTTACAAGAAACGGTTAAAAATATAGAAGGTGAAATATTATATTACTTCGTTATAATAAAAAGTAAAGTTCCGTAAGAGATTTAAAATGCGTGTTTCACTTATTTATTTTAATCGGTGACGAGGAGCTAAATCTATTCCCACTGGAACTTTAACTTACCAACACTTACTTAGATAATAATTATAGGTCAATGCTTGGTCAATGTATATAAAATAACAATACCGACTTCTCAAATCTCATTGCCAGCTAAAAGAAAGTAAAACAAGAGCTTGCTTTCAATTGGCATATGCAATAAAAAGAGTAAAATCCAAGCAAGTGGGCACTCGAAAAGAATTATACCTACAGCGACTCGTAAACTCAAAAAACCATCCGGAATAGGGAAAAGTAAAATGTCGGACAGTAAAATTACGTATAGTGCACAAGCTAGTATTTAGATTAATTGCGTGCCATACCGGACCGTAAAAAAATCGGAATGCCGGACCGTAAAATTCCTTGTAGTGGACAAACGCCCTGAGGCTTTTACCGATTTCATTCGATCCCGTCCACTGGACACATTAGGAAATTGTATACGTGACTGGAATCGAACCCGTGACCTCGTTGTTGATAAATATGTGGTTAGTTAATCAAAGGGCGGGCTGTAATGCGCGTTATGTTGATTGTGGACAGAGAGTTAGATAATTATTTTTTGTATGTGGTAATTTTTTGAGTAGTAAGTAAGTAAATCATTTTTGTGTGAAAACTTATTATTTGGATTGAACGCTCTTAGGTTTAGGAAAACCTTTTGGGTTCGCGTCACCAACATGCTAATGGTACAATTTTTTTTAATATTTCAGGACAATTTTCACACACGGCACGATCTGATCCCTTACTAAGCCTTCGCTTGTGTTATGAAAACTAGATGGCTGATAAACATACATATATAATTTTAAATAAATACTTTTATAGATAATAATTAACACCCAGACACAGAACAAACATCTATGTTCATCACACAAACATTTTGCTCTGGGTGGGAATCGAACCCACGACCTCTGGCTTGGAAGGCAGGCCGGCCACTACCAACCAAGCAACAAACCATTATTTCATTACATTACTTATTGAATTCAATATAAGGAAGTAGTAACAATATTTGGTCACGTAGACTATGAGGCAATAGACGCGAGTTAGAATCCTACCCCGATGGGATCTTGATCGAATTTTTTCTATGCTTTAAAAAATTACTTGCAGACTATTTACTAAAAAACACATGAAAAAAATATTTACATTTATTATATAAAAATGTTAAGCAGCTCTTAGTCTATATATCTGCCTTGGTCTCTTATTAAGAGAGCATTATAATTACGTATTACGGACCCTTTGAAGTAATCCTGATGAAGAAAGAAATAATAATAATTGCTAACTGCTTCGTTAGGTGCTTTGTGAACTAAATTAGGATCCAGTATTTATTAAGGATAAATCAATTTCTGTCTCTGGTTATTTGTTTTTGATTAATTATTTCGTTCGTAATATTATTAATAGAAGCAGTATTTCGTGTTTCATTCAGTGGGATGTTTTGGGTTCGATACTCAGAGGACATGTATAATCTCAGAAACAGTAACTGGTTTAATAGAGTACAGGCCCATGTTGAAAAAATTGATGCCGTACAAAAATGGTGGTCCACAAAGTCGGAATTTATTTTTATTTTCCGACAATTGCCGGGGTAAATTTGGTCATTTGATTTTTTACGGTATCTGTGTCATACTATTTCAATACTGCTTTTAATCCATTATTCCGTAACGCCGTACAAAAATCATGGAGACAAGGGGAAAAAATCTCTACCTGTACTTTCGAATTCTCACCTGCACTCACGTGGACAGCTTACAAGTGACGGCATAGTGCTGAATCTTATTATTTTATGCTCTTATATCGTTCTAGATAGGTCACCTGGTGGTTCACATGATCCATAATTTTTTCAACATGGGCCTGTTCTTATTAAAGTCAATAAAGTTTAAAAGTATTTAAGAACGCTATTTGTACAATAGACTTTAATCTTATTTTAAGACACTTTTATTAGCTTCACCAGCTATATGTTTGTATGTGTAACCGACTCCGTTAGAATTGATTTTGACTCACATAAAACGGGCAAATTTAATTCAAACTACAAATTTTCTACAACACATTCTCTTGAATGTGAATGTGAATCGGTGACGATACAGTTAGGTATGTTATAAGTTAGGATATCTTTTCGAAGCGTGCATAACATTCCAAACAATAATGATAATTAAGTACATAATTATTTCCTCAAGTTTTTACATCGAACTACAAACTTGTTAAAAATGGCGAAAAGAGATAAAAATCGGCGGCAGGTGCAACATGCATTAGCCCCGTTAAGTGCCAGCACTCACTGGACACTGATTAATGCTCTGTTTACTGAGTGCTAAGGAAATAGTGGTATTTTTGAAGTGGAGAGCACCGCCTTATCAGTTTTTGTTTTGTTGTAGGTGGGTAATATTATTAATGGAGGAGTATGGATGGATAATCTTAAGGAAGAAAAATGCATAGAGGTATATGTGCTATGACTCATTATATGTTATGATTGAAAACAAGTAGGTATTTCAGTAAAATAGCATAATGTATCAGCCATTATGTATATAACAACATGTAGGTAATATATCTTTATTACCTACGTAGCGCTAACTGGAACCCACGGCTTTGCATGAAAATAAAAATTGAAAGTGCAGTGAAAATTGTTGTTAGAATATTCAGAACATAAAGACTAACTAAAGTTTGGTATTTTCGTAGTTTCTATGTTTAAATAATTGAGTGTAGAGCGAAAACTTTTATGAGGATATTACTACACGAAAATAATTGATAATTTAGTGAGTCCCGCGGAAATTCTTGAGTTTTCCATACTTCAAGACTGTGCTTCAAGGCTGAACATTATTTCTTTTTTCGTTGTTGTATGTTTGAATTATGCAGTGTGAAGAAATATCTTTCAAAGTTTGCTTATTCTATTTTGATTTTCTTTCAGGTCTCGAACTCGGGACCTCGTTTCATTAGTTTTGCACTACTCTTGTTTCATAATATATTATGTTACATCATAATATCACAGCATTATTAAAGTTAAAATATAATTCGATTTTTATAAAACATTCTTTAATACATGCTTTTTCAAGATTTAAACAAATTATCTTTAACAAATAAATAATTCTGTTTTCCATACTTTACAACAAATAAGATCTAAACAACTTCACGTGTACAAAAGGTTCCATACATCAAGAATGCACATAGCAAGCCACCGGACACAGGAGATGCTACAGAGAGTTTTTAAGTGGTAAATATATGAAACACAGTTTTATAAAAGATATACTAGATAAACTAAAGAATAGACCTTGATTAAGAGTTGACTAATTCAACAATAATTGAAATTGGTCAAATAGATTGACTAAGAATAAAAGTAATAAGGCAAAGATTTAAATGATATACATACCTAATATAAAATTAAAAAGGGTCATTAGGTCAGTTTTCAGTAGGTAGTAATAGATTTCCTAATAGTTTTTGTACATTGATTAAAATTATTAAGTAACAGCTTAATTAAACACAGGCCAACATAATCACAATTTTGTTATAAGTACTTGACATAAATATGGCAAAGCAATAGCAATACGACAGTATTGTACGAAAGAAACAACGATTGTATAATCACGATATGCAACACTCTAAAATTCGTACAACAAAGTTCTCACTGCTTTCATATTCGGCCACAGTCAATACATTACAGGATTATTTTCAACTGCGCCTAATGTAACTTACACTATAACCAGGATTCACAATAAAGGACACACGTAAAACAAACGAAGCCAAGTTAACAAAAACAAAAGCCACCTAGCGGCAATATAGCTCGAATATATTTACGGGCTCAAATAAACGGATATAAAAGTCACAGTTTAATAAAAGATGTTGGTACACGAAATTCCCATATACGCAAGCGAAATGAAATGCTTGAGAATTTTCATTGCTGTATTCTTTTGGAAAACTGATCTCACGAATACCTTGGCGGAAGATTTTGAGACACGACTCTTGGAAGACAGACGGTATGCCCTTTGATGTGGTTTGACAATTTTATTACATGCAATACGGAATGAAATTATTGTGCAATTGTGCATGCTCCTGCTTTGTGGAGTTTTAAAGTAAAACTTTGTAAGGTATTCGTTTAAAGTCGCTTGAATGGTAAGTGGAAAATAAAAGAATATTGCTATGAGATAGCGCGCATTATTTTTATTTTGTAACTAGCAGTCCGCCCCGGCTTTGCCCGTGGTACATATTTACGTTTTCTATACATAAGAACCATCCTCGTACTTCAAGGAATATAATAAAAAAAGAATTAACGAAATCGGTTCAGCCGTTCTCAAGTTATGCGCTTACCAACACATTTTGGGATTCATTTTTATATTATAGAGATATTGGAATCTTGTGTTACTGTAAAACTGGTAAAACTAAGAAATATTTTTTTTATTAACAATATTTGTACCTGAATTTAAATGATATTTCTTTAAAGTTCGACTGTTATAAAAATAGTAACTAAATTTGAAATTAAGAAACAACAAGCGACTTAAAACTATTGCATAAAATCATCGGCACCTAAAGTACGTAAAGGAGTAAAAAAATACACAGAATCTACTGAAATTCAAACAATTCATAAGCAAATGAAATACCCCCAGTATACTTTACTAGAGCAACTTAGATAATGTAGAACATGAACGTTTTATTTTAAATATCCTCGTTTAATAGTGTTCGTTGTGTTGTTTAAAGAATTTTACGACTAAATGTAAGTCACTCACGGACCAAGCTTACGATGTAAATTAAAATTTCAGGAAAATGTCGCGCATTTTCAGGTTAGATTTTTCTAAGAAGTTACTATTTAAAGGCGCTTTATTTTTATTTAAATTTTTAAGTACATTTCTTATGAATTTATGAATTTTGTACTTTATAAGAACTTTTTTTGAGAGCAAACAGATTGCAGATATCCACAGATATCATTTCATATTTAGCTACATTTTCAAATCCCATTCAATTGTGATAGATAATATTATCTTCTGAACGTTTTACGATATTTCAGAATTAAATATTGCTTAATCTTTAAAAACTTATTAAATATAACGAAAACAAATAGTGTCAGAGATCTTCTGGACCAAGCATAGGTATATTATTATTATGTGAGAATTTACTATCTTTAATAATCGTAACGCATAAAATGACAACAAATATTTTCAATAGTTTATAGGTACTTTTCCGCTCTATTAATTGTAGTTTTAATTTTCTTAAAAGTTCAATGACCAGCTGAAATCGCCCAAAAATAAGCCTAGAGAATGTATTTCTGAATCCAACCACACACTCGCAAATAACGAAAACGCCCGCGGCTTTACGCTCATTTTAATTTTGAGCATTAACACGTACGTATTCTAACCGGTGTTTTTCTCTTTGTATCACGTCCACTCCGTTTATCTTATTCCATATAAATAAATGGCTTTTTAGTTGGAAGCAAATTGGAGCCGACATCGTGTCATTGCGAGGAATATACGGGAATACATTGTGTACGCAACAGCGGCGTTATGAAGGCTAAGGGTGCTTTACCATCAAAGTTAAGCGAGTATAGTATCGCATCAAACGCTAAACGCTTCAAACTTCAAACTAAATGAAGTGATATGATTGATCTTTACCAAGAAGCTTATATCTAATACACTGGAGATTTCAGTATGAACATTAACTTGTAACAAGAAAATATGACCTTGAATGACGCCTGTATGTTTTTTTATCCCTTTCACACCTAGGTAGTTAGTTAGGTGTGAAAGGGATAAAATCTCCAGTGTATTAGATATAAGCTTCTTGATCTTAACAAACACATTCCTCGCTACACAACGTCGCACATTGTTGTTGGAAAAGAACTGTAATGTAAGCAATACACGCTACGGTCTACCGTACAGGGTTGCCGTACATTGAATTCAAACAAAGAGTTATTAATGGGTGAATGAGTTATTAATATAGTACGTAAGTTTTTTTTTATGACAGAGCAAGCAAAGGGGCAGGTGGGCCACCTGATGTTAAGTGGTCACCACCGCCCATAAACACTTGTAACACTGGAAGTGTTTCCAGTGTTACAAGTGCTTTGCCGGCCTTTTATGGACAAATAAGCTCTTTTCTTGAAGGCCCCACGGGTAAGTATTTGATGTTTGAGAAATTAATAAAAGAAAATTAAATGATACAGTATCGCTTGAAATCTTTGCCCGTATACGTTCACTTTACGAGCTCTCTACATAAAGCACTTCATGCCATGTGTTATTATGACAACTTATTTCTCGAAATGTACGTTAAAGCAGGCATCAAGCGTGCTCAGGATAAAATATACCGTATTACTGGGGGAGTAAGTTTCAAAACTAAATAAATCCGGGCGAAAAGCTTTTTGATGTCATCGTGCCTTTGTGTTTTTTAATGATAGTTGATGTTGTATGTTGGGCTTAATTTTTTGGGGATCATGCGTTTTTGGCGCTCTGAATTGTTTAGTTAGATATGTTATTTTTGGTGTTATTATTTTACTAAGTGGTTCATTGACCTATTTTATTTCTAGATGACTAATTTACTCGTTTATTAGGGTGACTGCGTTTCAGAAAAGATAATGCTAACCGCGCAATGGTAGAAAGGCCCGATGACTCGTAAATAAGAGCCAAGAAAAAATTATATGATTGTTTTGAAAAGTCTTCATAATATCGAGGCGTTAATGTAGCTCGGCCGAGGAAAGTGCATGTGACGCGCCATGTCCATACAAAACGAGAATTCTCGCGCGGATGTTTCGCGAGGCTGCTCGGTCTGTGTGGACCCGCCTATAAATTGGATTGACGTTTCATATTTGGTCTTTTTATTGAACTGGGAATGATAGCATAATATTAGGTTAGAATATTCTAGTATATTTGTAGTTTCTAAGGCACGTCTTTCTCATAACTTAAATCGAATCAAAGTTTCTATACAACGTGGTTATTGCTTATTCTGTAAAATGGAACAAAAACCTTTCAAAGGCTTAAATGCGTCATTGTAAAATGTAGAAAAAGTTTTAACTAGATGTTGTATAGTAGAGAAGAAAATAAAGTAAGAAAAAAGCAAGGAAACAATCTGTGATGTGATACGTGCAGTGTGTTACAATCATTTTTATCTTAACATCCCATTTCCCAGCGTTTAAAGATCGCGAGGCCAGGAAAATGGCGATTTAATTTCTATGCAGGATATGTTTATTTAATGGAGTCACAACTTATTCGCTTATTCGTTACTGCTTTGAACTTTGTTGATAATTAATTTTAAAAGGTTTATGATGTGTTAAGAAGTAGGTAACAGACGACCGCGACGTCGCGGCCGTAAGTTTAAGTGCAAAAATGTATGTAATTATTATTGAAGCATAAATAAT
>CAJQZN010042329.1:86746-110104 GCA_907164685.1 Colias eurytheme | reverse complement strand
AACTATTTTATTCATCAAAACATTAGCGGGCGGTCTGGTCATAATATTATAGACTTGTTTTCTCACTAAAATATCTAGACCGGGAGATACTGACACAAAATTTCGAGTCATTTGTAACAGGATGGCGGTTCTACAGGGGTCTTAGTACGCAATGACAAAAAGAAAAACGATGGTGTGAACGCTGGTACCGGCGGCTTAGTCGCGTGGGCGTTAGTCGAACTCGTCGGAAAATAGCGAAAGTCAAACGATTTGTAACAGTATGGCACTTATTTTTCCTGTAAGTTTGAGGATCAACAAATATAAATACAAAATTTCAAAGATCTATGTGTTGGAAATCTTCACTTATATAAATTAATAATAAATTAAGTTTTCAAGTATGGCAGCACTTTTTCCCCCTACTAGAAGTATGGCAAATATAATAATGGTCACATTTTATCAAATACTCTCCAAAAATCCAAATGCAATACTGGTAAAAAAGTTTGGCGAAATAAAAATTTTTTGCAGATTTTCGGCGGTATGGCGACCATTTGGAATCTTCCGAAAAGTATGGCATGGCGATTTTCGTAAATGGCTGCACGACGATAGTTACCTGTGCAAAAGTTAGCCTGGTACAAATGGTTGAATAATTGTTTTATTTAAATCAACACATTCGCGTCGGTATGGCGGGCTGTAAGTCACACCGGAAAAGTATGGCATGACACTACCGCCTACTTCTTTTTTATGGGCTATCGGTAAATTCTAAAATTTTTGTGTTACAAATCGTTTGACTTTCGCTATTTTTCCGACGAGTTCGACAAACGCCCACGCGACTAAGCCACCGGTACCAGCGTTCACACCATCGTTTTTCTTTTTGTCATTGCGTACTAAGACCCCTGTAGAACCGCCATCCTTGTTACAAATGACTCGAAATTTTGTGTCAGTATCTCCCGGTCTATTTGTCTTATTATAATTTACATTATGGAGGTCATAACCTTTGAATGTCGATGTCAATTTCTATTTGAAAAGATTTGAAACTTTATTTTGGGAATAATTTTTAATGTAAAACATTTTTTATCGAAAATCTGTGTACCTAAATTATATAAAGTCCTTTCTCAGAAAGTGTTTCTGGGTTTTATCTTACTAACAGATAAATTTTAGCTATCGATATTAATTTTAGATGTGAATATTAGATTTCATTTATAAGGTCAAAGAAGGTGAAAATGTGAGGTGAAAAATTTGGCGTCCATAATATCGATTAACTTTGAAATTTTAGATTAAATAGTTCTACTTATATTTCATGTCGAATTTTTTTTATATATAGTTATTTTTCTATTACTTACAATTTCATTGCGTATACGTCGTAGTTATAGCACAATAATCAATTTATTCAATTTAATCAATGCTTTTAAACAAAATATCAACACTTCTATATTTTATACGCGATGTACCAAAACAATAAAATATTAAAGCGCTTGTCGTTTCCATGCATTCTATGTTCTATCTATTGATTAAAATATCAGCTTTCATCTCACGTCCCAAGAGATTAGCATTTGATCGGTTTTGTCGTAGATCGGGGTTCATATCCTGAATAAGAAACGAATGGAGTATTGTGAAAACATTTTCGCCTATTCTTTGTTTTCAATTGATTGGACGGGATTATAAACAATCTGTAACAAAGAGAAAGAGATTTATTTATAAGGTTACTAAAATTGGAAATTCTGGAGATAAAGTTATTTCCTTGTCTGTTTATGAGGTTTGTTCTGAATGAAATACATTCCTACTTATTTTATGTAATATCTATTGAGTGAATAGACTGTTTAACTTAAACAATCATAATAGATCCTAATAATGTTTTTGCTAGTTTATCTACCAATGAATTGAAACGTTTTAGATAATATTAGTATAGTGCGTAGCATAACACCCCACCCGTATTAAAACGTCGCTAATAATATTTAATAATAGTTGGTATTAACCAGTTTAAACTGGCCTAGTCTGGTCTTTAATTCAGGGTTGATGCAAGAAGTTATGCTGTCTATAATATATATCAATAGCGCAATTTAGAAATAGTGTTATCGTATTATAATAATAATAATAAGGGCGTAGGGATGTGACGACCCCATCGCCCACGGCTGGAATATCTATTGTTTACTTGACAATAGATATTCCACCCGTGCAATCAGTCAACCCGCAGGACACCTTGTGGCGGGGTGTCGGGGAGTAGCGACCCCGCGGGAACCGAGTGCTCCCGGGGGAGGCCCCTGTCTTCATCTCCGGCTCGCCTTCACCGGCCGGTCGGAGTGAAGCCTGACGAGGACAGGACCCCCACCTCTGGCTTGCCTTAACCGGCCGGCCAGAGTGGAGTCGCGAGAGCTTTTAGCTCGAAGGGTGGATGCGAATCGTAAGTGGCGAGTGGGCACGTGATGCTGGACCCTCAGGGAGCGCGTGATCGTAGTTTAAAGTCCAGGGACGCCTCTCCACCCTTAGCTGCTCACAATATGTTGCCCCCTTGTCGCACTATTGCAGCGACTTATTGCGGGGGCCCATACAGTGAGAGGGCGAGTCACCACCTGCCAACTTATTTTTACTTTCTTTTAGTAGAAAGGCAGGTGCCATAGTTTCCCATAGTCCCCAGTACCAGTCCATTTAGCATCCCAATCCATAGCCCAATTATTAAATTTCCATACCCTGCAATAGTCCTACATCGGCCGCGGACTGCCCAGGGCTGTATCTCTATAGTGCAGTCATGGGCAGGCTGCGGCTGGTGTCCCACAACACATTAAAAGTCTCGAAAGGGCCTCTGCGTGTTGGATCCGTGTCCCCACGTAAGCCTTCCAAAGATCCGGGTACCGTCCTTCTGGTGGTACCCGAGTATTATGGAGAAGAGAAACATAATAATAATAATAAACACATTTATTGTCAGAATCACATCATGATTACAAATTGATTTACAAAGGAAAAACAAATAAAAGAAAAATAATAAGAATAAGAAGAAGCTTATTCCTAAGAAACAGTAGGTAATGTGGCAGTGAGTGACCTGACAAATGGAGCCAACTCAGTTTATGATGGCAAGGTGATTAATACCTTACCACCACTGATTTTCAGTGACCCCAAGTGACTATTGGAGTTTCAGTCTAGAATTACATGTAATGAAAATTTAACATGAGTATATTATGTGAAGGGTATATTTTTCTATTAATATGATAGATATAATATATATATAATATCAGTATGTAATTATGTATATAATGTAAATAAATAAAATGAAATTATGTATACAATGTTAATAATAATTATAACGATAGATAGGCAGAGAATAAATGCGTATATAATATTATGATATAAAATAGATATTTAATGTGTAATTCGATACAAATGCACTAAGTGTTAGAACAGGATTTTAAAATATGTTTCCGGTATTGAAAACGAAAATTATTAATATTTGTCAAACTGGTTAATGGTGGTGGGATGTTGTTCCAACACTTAGTGGCATTGTATCGAAAGCTACCCTTGAATGCAGCTGAGTGGTGCTTGGGTATGGATAGTTTACAGTTTGCATACCTAGTTAGGTAGTTTAAGGCACTTCGTTCATGTGTTATGTGTTATTACACCTGACAGGTCCACCTGTACAGGTATACCTGCACAGGTAGACCGGAACATGGGTAGGAATAGACCTGTGCAGTTTTCTGAGCGTGTATGGCCAGCTTAAATAAGTTGACCTGCGCAGGTATTTTTTTTTTCAGCACTGGCTCGCGCGCTGGATGCGTATCTCTCCACAACAGTGCTATCGTCAGCAGGTATACCTGTTGGGTAGACCGTAGCGTGTACTTACATAATGTTATTCTAAAAATGTACTCTTTTCAACAACAACAAATGTTAAAACTAATAAGATACCGTAAAGTCCTACAATGTTTAGAATTAGCCAGTACAGTCAACTAATTTGGCAAGTTTTCATTTAGCTGTGTGTTTAGCTGCAGTGTCTAGGGATGAAGTAAGCTTTGTCAAACACTATTACAAACTTCCACGGTAACCACTAACGGGAGTGGTAGGGCTGTCAAAGACGAGTTATAAATAGGTCAGCTTGCATGGCGTAGGCCTATTCTTGGTCTTTACATTTGATTTGTAGAAGGTAGATGTCAACTGTTAGTAGCCTGGGAAATTCCCGGAAAATAACCGGAAAATGCCTGGGAAATGCTCGGAAAATGCGTGGAAATTTCCGGAAAAACCGTGGAAAATCCCTGGAAAATATCCGGAAAATGCGTGAAAATGTCCGGAAAATATCCGGTAAATGCGTGAAAATGTCCGGAACATGCGTGAAAATGTCCGGAAAATATCCGGAAAATGCCTGGAAAATCCCCGGAAAATGCCTGAGAAATGTCCGGAAAATGTCTGGGAAATGCGTGGAAAATGCCCGGAAAATGCCAAGGAAATGTCCGGAAAATGTCTGGTAAACATCCGGAAAATCCCCGGGAAATGCTCGGAAAATCCCCGGAAAATGCCTGGGAAATTCCCGGAAAATGTCTGGAAAATCCCGGAAAATGCTAGGGAAATGTCTGGAAAATACCCGGAAAATGCGTGGAAATGTCCGGAAAATGTCTGGTAAACATCCGGAAAATCCCCCGGAAATGCTCGGAAAATCCCCGGAAAATGCCTGGGAAATTCCCGGAAAATGTCTGGAAAATCCCGGAAAATGCTAGGGAAATGTCTGGAAAATATCCGGAAAATGCGTGGAAATTTCCGGAAAAAGCGTGGAAGATGCCAGGGAAATGTCCGGAAAATGTCTGGGAAACATCCGGAAAATCCCCGGGAAATGCTCGGAAAATCCCCGGAAAATGCCAGGGAAATTCCCGGAAAATGTCTGGAAAATCCCGGAAAATGTCTGGAAAATCCCGGAAAATAACCGAAAAATGCCAGGGAAATGTCTGGAAAATGTATGGAAAATATCCGGAAAATGCGTGGAAATGTCCGGAAAAAGCGTGGAAAATGCCTGGAAAATGTCCGGAAAATGCTCGGAAAATCCCCGGAAAATATACGGAAAATGCGTGAAAATGTCCGGAAAAAGCGTGGAAAATGCCACTTCAAATTTGCGAAGTAATTAAAGCAGAAAACCAAAAAAGAAAAAGAATATATATTTCATACTTAATGTATGGGAGGGTTTAAAGATAATTTTTTTGATATTTCTCGATTTATTTTGAAAAATTTATTACGGCCATTTTACTCATTAGGTTAAGTACTATCGATATCAGTTTAAAGTTTTTTGTTATCTGTAATACTTACGGAAAAATCGCCTGTGCACACTTAACGATTACACCCTGTATATTTCCAGGGCCTATTTAAATTCCTTCGAGTTTATTTTGTGATAAAAGTAGAATATTGTGTCCTTTCTCAAGGTTTATTTTTGTATCAAATGTCAAAATTGGATCGGTGGTTTCATAATCGACCGGTGGACGTTGTTAGATAAGGATTTCTGATATTAGCAATAATTTGTAGATAATATAGACACATTAAACTGCAAAATTGCTTTATTTATATTTATTACTAGCGGTCCGCCCCGGCTTCGCCCGTGGTACATATTATTTACGTTTTCTCTACATAAAAACCATCCTCGTACTTCAAGGAATATAATAAAAAAAGAATTATCGAAAGCGGTTCAGCCGTTCTCGAGTTATGCGCTTACCAACACATTTTGCGATTCATTTTTATATTATAGATTACATGGAATATATTTTGTCTTTGAAGAAAAGTCTCATGAATCTACAAAAATACGTACTTAATAATATCAAATATGAAGTTATAATGTAAACCTATACAAAAACCCGTTAATTAAAATAAGTGACAGCCCTATTGAAGGGGACTTAGCATTGTTTGTTTAGAGAAGACTTATTGGGCTTGCGAGGATATCCGAACTATTTTCTATTACTCGCCGTGACAATCCCTAATTCTGTGAACCTGTTGTTACTATTTTAATGCACCTTGCAGGTAACTATAGGGCTGTGAAACGTTAGTTTAAAATTAAATGTATTTATTTTTTAATGGTCTTTATTTAACTTCACATTTTTTATCTGAATTCATTTCATCTAATTTAAAGCCAAAGATTGCTGACAGAAGTTAATCTGAAACAAAGAAATGCGTAATGCTTTAAAATCTTCAAATATTAAATTATAAGGAATCAGAAGCTTAAAACTAATTTCAAGTCTTTAGAATACCGCATAGATGTATCATTTCTTCTACTCGTATATTTGCTCCGTGCTAGGTCTCTCAATAGACTCATTTCTATCTTAAATAAGACTTATAATTAAACGAATCTCTATTCCTACAAAAAAGCATTTTTGCTCTACAAATTCAACATGCAAGCTTACACGACCAACGCTAAATGAAATTCTCAAAAGTCAAATTAATAAGGGTCGAAAGTTTACGAAACAAGTGTTGTTAATTTCACCCATTTCTCTTAAGCCTGTCAGCTAGACGCGACACTCCATGATCGATGGCCGGCTAAATGGCTGTATTTTTACCTTGTCTTAATAACTTTGCAAACAACGGCTTATGTTACGGGACAAGGAAATTTTAAGTTTGAAATTGATAGCGGGATTTATTAGGAAAGTTATTGTTGAGTTAATTTAATAGGTAGAAAGGTTAGCTGACGTAACCTAATTACCTAACCTAACCTTTTTGAATTTTCATTTTCAATAAACCAAAAAGTCTGTTCGATTGTGACAAGTAACAAGAAACAGAATATCGACATATTTTGTTATAGCTGTACAAACTCTCTTTAAATATTTACTAAGGCGCCATGATTTCGGTAGTCGCGGGAACATAACGTCTAATAAAATTCTGAATAAGTTAACATATATTATATTGGGTTATATTTATCCAGAGGGATCAAAGAGGATAGACTTACTATGTGGTCATTTATTGTAGAGTGAAAGTGTTTACGGTTATGGTCGACTTTTGGGTGGTATGTTGTCAATGAGTTTCAATGAATTACGGATAAATGAGCATTTCTTGTAATTAACAATTTAATGTGTCTTTGATAATTTTACATTTTTCAATGTACAGGTTCATCGACCTACAACTAGAATACTGAATTTGAATGCACTTTTGTAGCAAAATTGTTCGTTATAATTTTAATTCTTGCACATAATATGGTTAACGATATCTTATAGGTGTAAGATGTAAGTACGTAATAAAAATAATAAAATAAATAAATTTATTTTATTATTAAAACATAATACATACCTATTTATAGAGTATTTAGTTATTTATCACATCTATACTAATATTTTAAAGCTTAAGAGTTTGTTTGTTTGAACGCGCTAATCTTAGGAACTACTGGTCCGATTTGAAAAATTATTTTGGTGTTAGATAGCCCATTTATCGAGGAAGGTTATAGTCTCTATATTATCACCCTAAGACCAACAAGAGCGGAGCAATGCGGGTGAAACCGCGAGGCACAGCTAGTAATAAAGAATAATAACAAAATGATACAATAATTATGTTTCCGTGATAAATAGTAGTTTCTAAACTCAAAATACACAATATCAAACTACAAACTATTGAGGTAATTGTAAACATTTGCACAGCTCCCCCGATGTCACTCAGACACACTCGAGTGAGGTATTTAGCCTCTCATCCCTCTAATTACAGGAATGCCGGTATAATGAGTCTTTAATCGCGCGAAATTGTAATATCTTTTAACGGGCTTTTCCTCTACTTATACTACTTTTATGAGTTTTATAAATAGGAAGGTAGTAGACTATTATGTAGACCTATGTTTAAAAATAGATTTGTTTTGGGAAAGTCTGATTGGATAAAATTTGTAACTTGTAAGAGAGACGGTTAATAGTTTGCATTAGGAACTAGACTTTAGCAAGGTATCTTTCGAATTAAATCTAATATAATCTTTCAGAATTCATAATTCAATCAATTTTATAATATTTATGAAATCATAGCTGTTCTCAATTAAAATATTATTATTTGGGAATTATACATACATGCGAACAAACATTTGATTTATTTCGCCATTTCTGTGTGTAAATAATTTATATAAAACACATACCTATATAGAATCCTACAGAAGTCACTAAGAACAAAAACTTCATAAGAAGTTCGTACCATACAATGAAAGAGAATCGTTCTTTGGGGAAATATGACAACAGAGAGTTAACCGCATGAACTTCTGCCATGTAATATGTAATAGTCACGCAAGTAAGGAAAAGAAAATAATGTAAAAGAAAAAAAAACGAAGTTTTGGCAATAATTACATAGACAACATGAACGGGTATGCATTCGATACAGTTACTAGAAACTATATTACGCAACCTATAGAATTATAGATGATAGGAGTCTGTTTATCTCTATCAATTCCCTTAAAATCTCTACGTTTAGTGCAGCTGGTTAACGCAAAATATAAAAATAAAAAAATAAAATAAAATTATATTTATTTGCCAAAAGAAGGTTATTAAAGTATATATACAGATTATGACAGCGGACCCCGCACTAGGCAAAGCCTGTCTCGCGGGGCCATAAAACGATTATACAATAAAAATGGAGGTTCACATAGGGTCCAACACGTATAGTACAATGCAACTTTGAACATCAGTACGGTATGGTCACTAAAAGTAATACATAGTAATAATAATAAAAGTTATATGCTTATTTATACAATTGTACAGTTAAAGTATTCTTAGGATCTGTTCTGTCTGCTTATAGTCTTTGGACACTAAAATGCTTATCAATTTAGATTTAATATTGAGTAATGTGTACTCAATATTACACTATTACAATATATCACAAGAACAACGGTCTTTAGTGTACAGAAATGCTGTTCAATAACAACTTTATAGCTCTACCACGGACCGCACTCTCTATAGAGTTTAAAGAAAAAGACGGGTTGCACTCCGGGAGTGCCGGCAGAAGTGAAAACTTGATTATTAACGTTCAGCATGTTTGATATTTTGGAATGGTATCCGTCTTACGCATGGAATATAAGGGCAAAAAAAAACATCCGTCTTACGCTTTTTCGATCAGGCCACGTGTGCTGACGCGAGTTTAAGATTTTATACCCAACGCCGCTAAAGAAGTTTTCACTTCAAAAAAATGAATAATAAAAAATGTTCATGCGCACGCATCACTGCATCAAATACCAAAGTATCCAAAGTATATTTTCGTAATATTACGAAAATTTAATATTACATAATTTATGCAATTTTGCAATAAAATATAAATTTCATTTTTCATCACGAAAAATGCTCAACTAATTTCTCAAGATAATCTAAAACATGATACTATCTCCACGTAATTTGAGTTATAAAAATGTTTTTAAAAAGGCTCGTAGAAAACAAAGGTACGCTATAATTTCGTTCGGACGTGTTAAATCCGGTAATATGGAGTCACTTTCGTGTCTTAGACGTGAGCTTCCCTTGAAATACCCTAAGCTGACGTGTTTTTGTGTGGTCCAAGTTATAAGAGGGAGTGAAAACTGAAATTTACATGTCTGATGTTCTGTATTTCAGTTGGTAGCTAAGAAGTTAAGACAGAAAACGATATTTTCTTTCATTCTCTCGTGTATTTATTCATAAAACGTTTTTGTACAAAACAATGTAGGTATATCTAGTAAAATATCGTTTTTGAAATCATATAAAATTGGAGCAATATTGAAATATGATTAAGGAAGCTTTTTAATTTGTAGTAGTTTAAATAATATTGTATTTTACATCCCGCGATATAAAAATTGTATAATTATTATCTGCCGTTCTAAAGTAAATTTTAATTGATATAATTAATGCAACTTTATGAATTTACTACCACGTACAGAATATTATGTTGTCTTAAATGATCAAAACTCTATATTGGTTAATTTTGATAATAACTATTAAGTACTAACCTTTATTCTATCAGTACAATATTTCTATAAAATATTTTTTATACAATTTTTACGCTCTCTCTTATAAAATGGACCAATCAGCTTAAACAAGGGACATCAGTCATAGGTTTTGGTAAATCCCTTATCTGTCAAAATCCGCGCGAAACGCCAACTGCGCTCTATTATATGGTGACCATATATCACGTTTATATAAGACGTACTTTTTAAATTTATCGTATATTATATTATATTATGTATAATGCTGTGGGTCCAAATTTCGTAGAATTTATTTTAAATTGTAAGGCAAAGGTTTTCGGTCATACAGCCAGGAGTGATGTCAAATTTTGGAAACGGTTTAAATTCTGGATAATATGTATATTATTAGCTTTAATTGACTTTAAGGTAAATGACATTTTCTAATCAAAGTATATTTACAACATTTTTTATGTGTGTGTGATTGCATTATTATTTTTTTCCCTTCACGGATATTGCTGATTAGATAAGGAACGTGATTCCAATTTCTCCTTCAGGTAAGAGAAGTGTATGATTTATAAAAAAATCAACGCCTCGTTTATAAAAATACATATCGTGATAATAAGAAATATGATATGATTTCGATTTATATTCATATAAGTCGGATTACATTATATTTCTACTAGTTTATGTAGACTATATTATTAGTAAATTTTCGTCTACATTTTCTGCTTCTATCTGTCTCAACAAAAGAACACAAAACTTGCCTCTAAAATTAATACTACAAGAGCAAAAAGCCACTTACCGCCTGACTTCCGAGTCTGCAGAAGCTAACTCAACTAAAACTATAGTAACTCGATTGTCATCTATAATTATGTAAATTGTTAGCTACTTAAGCATGTATAAGGTAATTGGAAACACAAGTTTGCACCTAAAAGTTAGCTACTAGCTTCACTATGGAGTTTACGTAACGTGGGGGCGTTTAATATTAGCCTGTAATTGTTGTAATAGTAATATAAACATAATATAAATACAAGAGTTGAGTAATGTTTTTGATTTGGGAAAAATAAACGAGAGTTTTCTTTAGGAGATGGGTTGAACGTTTGATGATGATTCCAATACTAGAGAGGCAAAATCTTGATTTCACAATTTTCGGGACAGATTTAGAAAACAGTTTTTCATAATTTTGACAGAAAAGATTAGGGTGAAAGCACTTCTTGAAGAAGTTGATGAATTAAATTCTTGAGATTAGATTTGTATTTGAAATACCATTTCTCTGTCTATGTGTCCAAATTTCGTTTAATTTATTTTACATCTTAGGGTCCATTCACATGGACCCCAAAGATGTAAAATATATGTAATAATTCTTTTACATGTCAATATATTTTCAAAGGGATAGAGTCGGTTCAATAACAATATACAAGAGTATGCAATGTATGTTCTCTACATTATTAAAATTATATTCTGTAAAAATAAATTGTTTAAGTAATATCATATCTTTGTTGTCCAAGCTTCGCAAATAAGTTTGATTTCAATTGATTTGTCTCAGACATAGCAAACACGATCGTTCGGGGACCTTGGCTTAATTTCCCGAGTTAGACATTAATTATATTACGTGTTTTCGTAGAATTCTCCAATCGTATCTTGGAGTTTGAATTGTGACCGGATTATAATAGGTAAGACCTTTGTAACAAGGGATTGGGATGTGACGGGATAAATTGATAAGAAATTATTTTATTCGTAGATAATAAGTTGGAACTTGAGATAGTACTATTATTTTTTCTGTTACTATTAATATAGTACTATTACATATGTTACCATTATTATATTATGATAGTACTATTATTATATATTCTGTGCTGTAGGGCGATATTTCAATGGTGAGAGAGAGTGGCTTTTTATAAAAGTTGTAAATTGCTATTATATTTTGAGTATGTATGTGTATGTGTGCGTGTGTGTTCGTGTGTGTTATGTTACTACACTTAAATGGGTTTACAATACATAGTTGCATGTAGTAAATTCTACTAATTATTTAAATAAGTTTATGAAGAAGATTTGTTGCACTTTTATGCAAACGCTATATAAAAAAATTTCTAGACTGATTTCTGATATTATAAGCATTACCCACAATCATATTGCCTACTTTTTATCTACTATACTAGGCCTTTCCTAGGAAAATAAGTGATATTATAAAAAGCGTATTTAAAAAGCTATTGAACCAAAGCAAAAATTACCTTCATTTACCACGTTACATAAACATGATCTTGTGCAATCACACAAAAGTATTGTACCATAAAAATCCGTGTTTAGTGGATACGTGGTGGATACTTACGCGTTGAAGAGGTTTGCTCTGTTAAACTAACATGGCTTCTTGTCTTACGTACCTATCTACAATTATTTGGCTTTTCTTGACATCAATTTTATGTGAAATTTGGAAACGAAAACGGAAATTTAATATCTATATTATAAATGCGATAATTTGCGAGTTTGTTACTCAATCACGGTAAAACTGCTGAACTGATTTCGATGACACTGATGATGTAGTTTATGCTTGAAATAGTTTTTAATTAGTCTTGTCCGTGAGGAAAATCGAAGAAAGGCTATTGGATGAAATGAAATAAAATTTAGATATCTAATATTTATGCTTACTTATACATACATTTATTAATTAAATGATATCCCCAGTAAAACATATGGTTACCCGTAACGTGGTTTGATTTCTTTATATTTTATGGCTTATTTCTTCTGGCATTATTGGTAAAATGATTGCAATGAATTCAATTGCATTTTATACTTAGATTTAAATTCAAGGAAAACTTTTACAAAAATTTAATAATTATTATAAGTAACACAAAATAATACAGGCCACACAAGTTACTCAACTCATTCTTAAATATTAAAAAAATATGTTTCTCTAACTACCCCCCCGTGTTACAGTCATTTGCAGGTATTACGCCGGATTTTCACATTATTACCGGCTATTACGGGAATTCTCCGTTCCCCATTCAGGACAACGACCTTACACTGAATTACGAAGATGATTATATTTTTTTTCTATTTTTATATAATTTTTAAAGTACTTAGAAAGAGAAGAGAAAAACCTCAATAATTGAAAAGGTGGTCAGACGTATGTATACTCTAGGAAAATTTCAATTTCATAGATAAATACATTTCAAAGAATATAGAGCTAATATTTACATAAGTAGTATGTTACTAACTGACACAAGTGTAGTTTAAATTCTGTTTTATAGTAGGTAAGACATTTCATTATACATATTATTAAGTACTCTTAAACTTAACATTATTTTTTTCATGTTTGAAGAGAAACTTTTTTAGGCGCGTTGAACACGTCCGTCACGTCATGGAGTAAGGCGACGATTTTGATATCTTTGAATCTTGCCAAAGAAGTTTCACTTCTGACACGTGTCCTCTTCACACTCTTTTTTATTTATTTAGAGTTTAAATTTCATTGTCCTATAGTATAGTTATAGGTATAATTAAACCTAGATATTCTTAATCGATACTAATAGTTACTATTTATCCTGTCTTGTAATGTCTTTCCTCAAATGTTCCCACAAACTGTTAAAACTAGAACAATTTACTTAATTTGCAGTATTGTAGATTAATGGTGTTGTTAGATCTCGATTAGGCGTTCGGAGTTAAATTCCTGCGAGTTAAATACTATATACTGAGCTTTGTATTGCAAAGCTTTTTTAATGTTTGATGCTGCACAGACCCTATGTGTTAATGTTAAAATCAGTATTGAATATAATTTTCTGTTTTCTTCGCACTCCAAACTTTATTGTATTTTACTATTCTCTGTTTTTTTTCCTGTGTGGCAAGACATTAAAATAAATGTATTTTCTTTCTTTCTTTCTTTCAAAGCATGCAAAGCTAGGCTATAAGCTTTATATCATCACGCTAAGACCAACAAGAGCGGAGCAACGCGGCTAAAACCGCGAGGCACAGCTAGTAAATAATAAAGCGGGTCTACATACACCAAGCTGCTTCGCTCAGCAATTGCCTCGCTCTGTAGAGACCCTATAGAAAAGCCCTTAATATATTTTACGCAACTATCTGTTACATCTTGTACTAATTAGGGAAAGCGTGTGACATAATTGAGTAATGTAATACTGTGGAGTGTTACATTTATAGTTAATGCCTTCACTTATTACGTGCGCTCTATCGCTTCATGTAATTATTATAGGAGATAAGTTTTTCCCGTTTAAGTATGGGAGAAAATAAATAATTGTTTTCGTCCGATTATATAGAGTTTGTTAGTGCACTAATCCTGACTTGCTAAACACCATACAAGCTAGCTCTATGTTAAAGGTAGAATAATAGAGAATAATCTGCTTTTTTATCACAAGTAAAACACATAATTAAGCTACACTATTAATATGTACCTTTAGCTACCTACAAGTTACCTTAAATATGCCTTAAATTAAGTTTCTGTGAAATGAGTACCATCATTAATAGTTGCGTGATAAAATATTAATCCATACTTTTTATTTATTTATTTTATTTATTTATTAATACTAATATTATAAATGCGAAAGTAACTCTGTCTGTCTGTCTGTTACTCAATCACGCCTAAACTACTGAACCATTTTGCATGAAATTTGATATAGAGATATTTTGATACCCGAGAAAGGACATAGGCTACCTTTTATTGCGAAATATGTACCACGGGCGAAGCCGGGGCGGACCACTAGTACACTATAAGTTAGGTATATATCCAAAATATATCTACTATCTTGTAGAATTAGTCAATTATTTTAATATTATAAATATTTTAGCGCCTGCGTGGCTCCATAATGCTGAAACTAAAATTTAGTTTTAATATCCAGCCGCCCGCCTTTCAGTAGTCTCATTCTCACAATTATTGATAACTAGCGGTCCGCCCCGGCTTCGCCCGTGGTACATGTTTACGTTTGCTCTACATAAGAACCATCCTCGTACTTCAAGGAATATAATAAAAAAAGAATTATCGAAATCGGTTCAGCCGTTCTCGAGTTATGCGCTTACCAACACATTTTGCGATTCATTTTTATATATAAGAAGATATGCTTTATGTACCGGTTCTGAAATAAATAAATCCTTTCTCCATCACCTTACAAACCACCTCTTTAAACACTGTATTATAATCAGCAAGCAATATCTAAAAATAAAGAACAGGGAAATTCCCTAACACACGTAATTTTTTAACATACAAGGAAAGTTCTAAACCTTTTGTAAAAACACACTCATGCTGTTGAATAAATTAATTAATTAGAATGTTTATAATTATATATTTAAACTAGCTTTCCGCCCACGGCTTCGCCCGCGTTTTCAGAGAAAACCCCGCATAGTTCCCTTTCCCGTGGGATTTCCGGGATAAAACCTATCCTATCTCTTAAGTTGGATCGAACTGCACATGGTGTGCAAATTTTATTATAATCGGTTAAGTGGTTTAGGAGTCCATTGAGGACAAATATTGTGACACGAGATTTATATATATTAAGATTAAACCTTACGATAATATTATCAGATCACAAACACCTACGAAAATCACTCGCACAACCATTCAAATAGAATATGTTTCCATCAGAATCGCCGCCATAAATATCCACGAAGTTATTAACGTCAGATTTCCTCAAAGAGGCAGTTCTAGTGAAGTTACACCACAAATCTTTCAGGTAATCGCCGGTCACAATTCATGGATCCTTATAAATAATTCACTGAACATTTATTTGACTTTTAGATTTTATTCTTTGGTTTCTTTTGTTTGTATATGTGTTTCAATTGACCATATCTTCGCATATGCATGATTAATAACGTACACATTAAAAATGAATTGTTTTTTTTTTAATGCAATACTATAACGCAATTCAATTTCAATTAAATAAATGGTTATGTACTTACTTCACTCCTTGTACTACTGTTTTATATTAGAGATTTTTGCATACAGAATACCTTATTCTAATGCATAACTTCGAACAACTAATTACATATAGATGCGCTTATTTGCAATAATTATAACTGAGCGAAACCTTTATTATAAGCTGATTTTGTAACACATTGTTTACACCTATAAATAATACTCTTACGCTACTAAAATTAAATTAAATCAAAGTATAAACTGTGAAAATAATTATTATCATAACTAAAATCGTATAAAACAAAGTCAATTTCCACCATCTGTGTGTCGTATCTATTTTTAAAATTACGCAACAGATTCTGATGTTTTTTTTAGTAGATAGGATGGTTCTTAAAGAAGATTCTATATTATAAGAATATTATTGTTAACTTTTTAACTAATTATTTGTTAACTTTTCTACAAAGCGAGCGAAGTCACGGGTGGAAAACCAGTTTATTTATATTTTCGTTTTCCTACTTATGTCTATGTATAGGTAGGTATTATTTTAGCACTCACAACAACATCGATTTCGCATAATTCAATTCATTTTACAATAAACAAAATGAATATCTAACTATAGTTCAGTGGTTCGTCTCCACAAACACAAATATTGTCATAACTCCGGGATTTGTTTAATTTGACACGGCGACGGGCTGTCTCTCAGTCATAGATTATTATTGTAGATACACCATTTTAAATGTAACTGTAAGATATTGATAGATGAGGAAAATTTAATATTATTTGTAACTGGCAATAAGCTGGCAAAAATAACGTTAAAAAAGTATAATTAAACTTGCGCTAACTTAAACGAAGGGGAACTCCCTAGTGAATATTACGAAATAAAATCCTTACTATATAAAATTGTAACTATTTTAAACGTTATTTTAGCAGCACGTTACGCCTGATTAGTCCAGTAATAGCGTAATAAACTGCAGCATTTTAGTTTCTAACATTAAACAACACATTTTTGCGCACAATCACATCGTAAATATCTTTAATAAAAGCCACAATAAGCACTCACTGAGGTAACATAAAACGGGTCAGCAAACAAAGTGACGTAATGGGTCTCTTGTTTAATCTTTGGCAGTTTGCGGGCAAAGATAAGCTAGCCAAATAGAGAGGTAATCTTGGCGCTAGTTTTATGAGTTTATTATAGCAAGGGTAAACGACCCATTCTATTTGGCCGCGTTGGATTTGTTGGGTTTTATTTAAGAGTGCGCTTAATTCGTTAAACCGGCTTTGTAAAAGGATTTTTTGTGTTATTACTAAGTATTGAAGGAGAATGCTTTTATGTTACTGCTATTAAACGATAAGTTTTGTTTATGAACCTATTAGAAGATTAAATACTTTGAACTTGTTTTAAATGAAGCTGTATTTTGCATTTAATGTATTTTGCGTTTATTATGTAGCAGGATTCAATATACTTATATAATTCATATAATAATAAAAACGCCTTGTTCTCTGCAAAAAAAAAAACAGACCAAAGGAATGTACAATCTTCCGTCAATCTACCAATCAAAATACAAATATCAAGACACGGCATCCAATATTTTCGCAAAAATATTCAGCTTATTTTCATTGATGTCGTTCCTTTGTTCTTTCCAATACAATGTTTGTCTTTTTATGTAAATTGTACCGGCCCTGTTTACTTGGGATTTGGGGTATTTGCTTCGTTATTTGATAACTCATGTTCTGCGGATTGTGATGCAGATGTCTGGACTTATTTAACGTTAATATGACTGCTGATATGTATTAAATGAGGCCAGTTTTATTGGGATACTAGAATTCCGCCCGCGGCTTCGCCCGCGTTTTCAAAGGAAAACCCGCATAGTTCCCGTTCCCGTGGGATTTCCAGGATAAAACCTATCCTATGTGTTAATCCAAGTTACCCTCTATATGTGTGCTAAATTTCATTGTAATCGGTTCAGTAGTTTTTACGTGAAAGAGTAACAAACATCCATACATACATCATACATCATAAACATACATCCTTACAAACTTTCGCCTTTATAATATATATTAGATTAGTTGTTCCACGCGGACTTACCCGGGGACAAAAGCAAGTATTTCTGTACCTCATAATATTATGTTATTCAGGTATAGACGATATCAAGTTAAATCACTCACAACTATCATAAAAATTTGAGAGTAACATTTTTTCAAACTTACACATTTATAATAGAGAAGGAAGTTACTTCTTTTCACTAGTTTAAACGAATTGCGACGATCATAATTATCATGCCACGTGTGTATCACTATCGGTACTATGAGATTCCTAATATAATCTTTCGGACACTCTTGTGCAGTTGATCAATCTCATTTGAGTTGAAATTCGGTCTACAGCACTAATTAATAAATTATTCATTTTTAACAGGATTTCTTCTGTTCTACTACTTACTACCTAACACTGATAAATATATAAAAGTTAATCCTAGGGAATTACAAGAATAATATCTGGGAAAAAATAAGTACAATATATAAAGCGTTAGTGTTACGCGTTTGATAAGTGAACAAACATACAAACATTCTTTCTATCGATAGCAAACATTTGACGTTCCACAGCTTAGCTCATTTACAAATATCGAGGTCTCGTTAAATCAGTTGTTGCAGACGAGCGGTTTGCACGCGTTTTATAGGAATATGAAAATATGTGAAATAATTGCATTAACTTAAAAAAACTGCTTCCGAAGGAAGATTATTATACAATTTCAGTCTAAGTTCATTCTTTTGATTATTTCATATAATATGAATCTATATTTTTAACGACAAATTGCACTGTTTGATATATTGAAATACTATAAATTTTCTGTCAAGGTTTGTTATGTACTTCATTTGTTATTCTTGGTTATTAACAATTATTAATAAATCATTCTCAAATATTATACAACCTTCACACTACACACTAGGTAGTAACTACACTCTCGATTAATTTTCTATGAAACTATACTACGAAGCAAGGTCTTTTCAAGTCTTTATTTCGAATTAAAATAAACGTAGCGTTTCAAACGCCCGTTTGCAACCGAAAAGTTCGTTAGCCCATCGTTCGGAGTGTAATGTGAATTCCAGCTTATTTTATCACTTCCTTGTAAGTTTAAGGTTGTGAAATATGCTTATGAAGGTTTGTATTGCACGGGATTTTCGTTGCGTTGAATAAACATACTTTACGCTTTTTAATATTTGGTATATTATGTATAAATATGACTATAATCATACTATCTTTCGTTAGACGTCTCTTACAACAAGCATTAGATTTTTTAATTTATCTATTTCTCGATAATATAAACGAACAATCTTTTATTAAAAAAAAAAATATATTCGCATCACCTAAAACGTTCATTTTATTCCGATATTGTAACAACTTCTACTCGGATATACGTAAAAAGCTACTCTGTTATATGTTAAATATTCTTTTCACTTACGTCCATCGTAAATTCTATCACCTTTTTTATCATTAAGGTAGACAACATAACTGGTACGAATTGTTGTATTATTGTCTTGATTAATAATCTAAAATACCGAAGAAATAACACATCCTCTTACTCAGAATTTTTATTTTATATTTTTTTTAACCTTCATAATTTTTATTACTTACTGGTCATTATGATTTAAAAGTAGAAGGGCTGGATAAATCATTATCATTAATCATTTAGGTAATAGTATTATTGTTCCATTTCAAACAAATATGAAAAAAATACCTCACTATAGAATAGAGCCTCCTCGGTACAGTGGTTGACGCGTGAGCGTAGAACCGAGGGGTCCTGGGTTCGATTCCCGGTGGAGACGAAAAAAAAAAATGTCTCGGTCTGGCAGGACACAGAAGGCTGATCACCTACTTGTCCCTAAAGAAAAATCGATCAGTGAAACAGATGTATGAATAATGCATCTGCCCCCTACCCCACTACGGGGACACGGGACTTCACTTATAGAATAGAGCACCAAAAGTTTCTTACAAAATTATTCCACCAGACTTCCGCTACATTTTCCTCAAGCTAGAAACAACATGTATAATATATAAATGTACCAAAAAATTATAGAGATCGTCCCAGATCGTAAACAAGTCCCAAATAAATAAAGGCCCGGAATAAATAACGGAATAACTGTACAGTTCTTGGAGCGAGTTCAACAAGCCATTTCTGTTATAGGATTGGGTTAGCAGTTTAGCCTACTTGGAGTTTTTTCAAGTGTCTCGAAGATATTTATCGTCTTAATTAATGGTAACGAACTACATAAATATTTAAGGACAATTTTCACACACGGCACGTTCTGATCCCATACTAAGCTTTCGCTTGTGTTATGGAAACCAGATGGCTGATATACATAATATATAATTTTAAATACATACTTATATAGATAATTAACACCCAGACACAGAGTAAACATCACACAAATATTTGCCCCGGGTGGGAATCGAACCCACGACCTCTAGCTTGGAAGGCATGGCCACTACCAACCAAGTCAACCAGTCAATCATAACATTTAGATAAAGATATAATTATTAATATAACAAGTATAAATAGTAGAGGCGATTTATTTTTATGATTTTTTTAGAGTTTACGTAAGTAGATAAACTACACGCAAATACTACTGAACCGATCACAATGAAATTTTTATAATGATAATGATTACAATGAAAATAAGCTCTAGTAATAGAGAATTCTTTCCTACCAATTAAACACATTCTTAATTAACTGCTTATAACCTAAAGTCCAAACTATTGAAATTGTAATAGCAGATAATAAATTAAACACACATTGCGGAACAACATTATAATATACTACGTTTAATTTTGTTATCATACTTACCCACGGCATTAGTTTTAAAACAATAATCAGCTACACAAATACCTTTGAAACAAAATATTAAGGCAGGATTCACAATTGCATATAAAAGCTATAATATAATAAAGGATTTTTCCCCTCACAGTAAAGTGACTTGCAACTCTCTTAAAATATAAAAATGAGTTTACAAAATTACTTTCAGCCCATAAAGTAATTTCGTTTAGAGCGTTGCGTGTACGTGTTATAATGAAAATATTTGCGGTGAACTCCGCATGCTAGTATAATATGGTAAGCTTAGGTGCTGTTTATTTTTGCCGGGTTATATAAGAGCAGTTTGCAGTTGTAGCGCCATTTTAGTTTTTATATTTTTAAATATGAGGCGTGCAATTGTATTTGTTATTGAATATTTATTGAATATATATAATTGAATTATGAAATTATTGGTTTTTTAATTGCTTAGTATTAAGGCTTGATATGCCTAATAAATTTATAGAGATACAAATCTTCGAGGTTTAAATTTTTTTGGTTGTTTTAGCATAATGTCCGCGTTAAGTTTTTTTGAAACATTATGCTTAAATTTCTGCTAATTGTATACAATAAATATAGTATAAATTGGTATCAAAGAAAAATAATGGCCGAAATATAATTAATATTGTTTCCTCTTTCCTTTGACACATAATTTCGAAATGCAATTTTCCTGTTTTATCTTAATTAAAATTATTACGAGAAGTGATTCGATTTGTTCTTTATTAAAAAAAAAACAAGTAAGGTAAATTCATTACGAAGATTATTAGGACAGATTGTATAAAATAAACAGCATACAATCAAAGAATACAAGATTCATACAAATAGCTTAGTTTTGTAAACAATCAATTAGCTAAGCAATGATTTATTGAGGTAATTATATCTAATTAACAACTACCGGTATGCTTCCTGTAGTGAACAGGATGTTTTAGTTTGGAACAATTATTTATGTGCTAATGATATTTTTGGGCAATTGTAGAGCGAAAGCTCTTTACGATTTTTATTAAAGAGTGATGATTATAATCTACTAGCTTTCCACCCGCGTCTTCACCCGCGTTTTCATCCCACATAGTTCCCGTTCCCGTGGGATTTCCGGGATAAAACCTATAATATGTGTTAATCCAAGTTACCCTCTATATGTGTGCTAAATTTCATTGTAATCGGTTCAGTAGTATTTGCGTGGTAGAGTAACAAACATACACAAACACAAACTTAGCATTTATAATTTTAGTAGGATAGAAACTAGGAAGTAGGACAGGAATGGATTAATAAAAAAAATGAATAGCAAAATGTGTTGGTAAGCGCATAACTCGAGAACGGCTGAACCGATTTCGTTAATTGTTTTTTTATAATATTCCTTGAATTAAGAGGATGGTGCTTATTGATAGAAAACGTAAAGATGTACCACGGGCGAAGCCGGGGTAGACCGCTAGTGAATTATGAATATTTGAAGGACGATAACTAATATGTGTGTAGGTAATCTGCTTATCGATTACTTTCACGTGCATTGCCGAGTGAATTGATTTTGATAATCTTTATTTAATAGATTAGAAATTTAGATAACATTTTTTATTTGTGTAACTTAAACATGAAGAAACTATTTAGGTAATTCAAGTAGGTATGTAAACAAGGAGATGATAATTTCTGATTGAAATAGTGTTTTGTTTATGTCATGGATCATGTTCAAAAGCGGATTTTTTAAATAATATCCACGCAAAGAGTACAATGACTCTGTTTCTATCTTGTTATTACAGATGATCAACATAACTGATCAGACTTCAAGATCATAATATGCTTCTATTTCACCCTAATGAGTTCATGCGCCGTACTAAGCTTAAAAAATTCCTTTATTAATTATGTATTCTATGGCATATACAGCTCAGTATCATACGATTAAACTATTCACGACATACATTAAATATTTCAGAACAATTTTCACACACGGCACGATCTGATCCCATACTAAGCTTTCGCTTGTGTTATGTAAAACAGATGGCTGATAAACATGCATATATAGTTTTAAATAAATACTTATATAGATAATTAACACCCAGACACGGAGCAAACATCTATGTTCATCACACAAATATTTGCCCCAGGTGGGAATCGAATCCACGACCTCTGGCTTGGAAGTTAGGGCCACTACCAACCAAGCCAACCGCTCAGTCATACATAGCAGTGATAGTCACAAGTCGCAACTAGTATATAATTATACCACGGAATGCAATAACAGTTGTACAAACATCGCATGCCGTATGTATAAATACATATATGCATATCGCATAGTTGGTTGCTTCGGTATTTATGGGTCATCGGTTCGATTTCCATAAATTTATGACGCTAAATACAACCGTGTGTAGCTTTATGGGTTTTCAGTGAAATTGTTTGCTTTAAATTTTATTTGAAGACATAAAATTAGTCTGTGATTTTTTTTTCTTTAAGAATTCATTTTTGCCTTTATTAATTACAATATAAAATTTGAAAAAGAGCAATTTATTGTATTTCTTTAGAGATTTAACAATAATTTGCAATAAAGAAAATGTGTACCTATAGGTAGTTAAACAAAAAATATACTTCATAATATTTTTCATTGTTACAGGTAAAAAGTCAATGGGAATGAAAATCTAATTGGTAAGAAAAGGTTACTAGACCGGACTCTCAGTGGAGTTTCGTTTGCAAAAATCGCGGACCTAAATCTGACTTCTGATATATATTGTATAGATCCCAGACATCCTATAGACAGATGTTGCCAACCAGTTTTGTGGTCCCCCTGCCCGCACCCCGGTAATTAAATATGGCATACAAAGAAAAAAATAAAAATTTCCAAAACATGCCGTGTGGGGTAT